>JANHGL010012367.1:0-23095 GCA_024611195.1 Ceyx melanurus | reverse complement strand
CTCCTCTGGCCCCTCCATCAGCTCCATGTCTCTCCTGTGCTGAGGGCTCCAGAGCTGGCTGCAATACTCCAGGGGAGATCAGAGCAGAGCAGAGTGGCTGTGTTATCTTCTTCAAAATTCCCAGTAATTCTGTTATCAATGAATTTTATTCTCTAAATGGTCAGTAGTTCTCTTAGTATCTCACCTAATGAGATCTATGTGTCCCACCAATTGATAGAGAATGTCTGGTGATGAATATTTCAGCCTCACAGTCTGAAAACCAGATCCAGTGGCAGGAAAGAGAACATTGTTCCCTAGGGCAAAATGAATTAGAGCAGTTCAGGTCTGATGGAGCTTTTCATTGCATTTCACTGTTAATAATACAGAATGTTTACACACATCATATTTTTATAAGTTTGGAGATAAGAGCAATTGTAAGCTGGGTGATAGCCTTCCCTCCTGCATAAAGCTGGAATGAATCCTTTGCACTCTTACCTATTAAAGGACTTCTGCTGGGTGTTTCAGGGAGCAACTAGGCTCTCTGTCTCTACTAGAAAGATAACCATGTTTATTTACAGGTTGTGATAGAATTTATTGAACATCTGTGATACTTTGCACAGGAAAACCATGCTGAACAGTTTCAGAAATGAATGACTAATTAATTGGCTTACAACCATCTAGCTGTTCACTATGTACTATAGCCAGTACTTCCCATCATCATTCCTTTTATTTCATTGGTTCATTCTTTCCTCAGATTTCTAGCTTTTTACAAGCTCTTGTACTATGGTGATAGAAATGACATTGTGAATTCTTTGGGCACTGAGGTCTCAGTGTTTCTGTAATAATCTTAGCAGTTAATAATAAGGAGAAGACAGATTAAAACTTTTTCTGAGTGGGAAAAGGAAACTAGGAAAGAAAAACAGGGTAAGAAAAGGAATTTAGTCTGATTAGTTTCTGAATATTTGCTATAAAAATGGATTTGCTCTGCAAAGCAAGTCAAGGGAAATGACATTTATAGTGGGCTCTTATAGCTGTTTATTACATAGATAATTAAAACTGGTCCTCATTCATCTAGTTCTCTAGCACTGCTCTCTTACTTATTTGCCAGTCTTTGAGCAGGTTCTGTTTGGATTTTTTTTGCAGGTCAGAATTAGCTTCATGTTGTGATGCAGTTCACAATTTTATTGCTTCTCAAAACAACACCCCACTGGGAAGTAACATGAGTTATGAAGTGGACAGTAAAAAGACCATCCTCATAACAGAGGACATTTTTAAGATGCTGCCTGTGGTAAGAACTGGTTCATTACCTGTGATTGTAATTGCAGTATCATACATTATGGGTTAGTAATGTGTTGCTTTGTTTGATTCCTCTGGAGGAGACCTTTCACCCCCTGTATGCACTTCTTCATCCACCTTGTAAGAACTTTTTTTTTAGCTTCCTTCCTTTCTAGGCTTCCTCTGCAGTGCTGGAGGCATGGACAAGGTATCATAGGTGAGACTGTAGGTGGCTACAGAACACAAGTTGCAGCCTGGCTTGGCAGCCAGATGAATTCAGTAGTGAACTCTCTGACAATGTTTGCCTTGCTTTTCTCATTCCTGTTTTCAAAGGCATTTCTCTCTGGAGCAGCATTTCATGTTCCTCATGTTCCCATGACATTTCCAGTGCAGACTTGGACATAAAACTTTTGAAAGCTATTTTGGTGGTTAAGCCTGATCTAGACTAGACTAGACTAAAATAGAATTAGACTATTCAAATTGGAAGGGATCTAAAATGATACTTGTCCAACTGATTGATCAATTCAGGGCTGACCAAGCTAGAGCTTGCTGTTAAAGGCAAATGTCCAAATGCCTCTTAAACACTGACAGACTTGGGGCATTGACCACTTCTCTAGGAAGCCTGTTGCAGTGCTTGACCACCCTACTGGCAAGGAAATGCTGCCTCATGTCCAGTCTAAACATCCCCTGGAACAGATTTGAACCATTTCCATGCATCCTTTCAGTGGATCCCAGGAGAAGAGCTCAGGACCTCCCTCTCCACTTACATTCTGAGGAGCCTGCAGAGAGCAATGAGGTCACCCTTTAGCCTCCTTTTCTACAGATTAGACAAGCCCAGAGTCCTTAGCTGCTCCTCATAGGACATCCCTTCCAACCCTTTCACTGGCTTTGTTGCCCACTCTGCAGCCAGAAACACAGGCTGAGCAAAGGAATGAGATCTGTAGCTCAGGTAGACATACAAGTTCTGCAGACCAGATGAAGAGGGGCACAGAAATGTACTTCTTGAAGCAACAGCACATAGAAGCCCTCTTACCCACCTCTGGCATTCTTGATTTGTGAGATCCCAGCTGCCATGAGTCTAGTCATTTCACATTCTGCTCTGAATCATTAAAAGCTTGATTGCAATAGAGCTTTTGACTGAATTTTACAGGTGGTTTCAGCTTCTGCAGAGTAGCCCAGCTGTTGGCCTCACTTGAATGTCAGGGTTCCCACAACAGGAGAGGGTGAACAAGATGTATGAGGTGTTTCTGAGACCTTGGACTAGCAGCCAGCTATATTCCTGTCAGCTGAACTAGGCAGTGGTTTACAGTCATTTGCTAGGTTGTGACCTGTGCTGGTTCACAAGTGGCTGCACTTAGCTCCCACTCAGCTTCCCCACTGCAACACAGCAGCCTCTAACATGAAGAGGAGTGAGAGGGTGAACAACCAGAACCAGGAACCTCCTCAGTTAGCTACCACATGCACTAGGAGTTAATCTGGGGCACATGATGATCCCTTATGGCAGCTTCAGGTTCTCCTGAATTCATTCTTTTACATCAGATGGTAATTGCGTGATGACAAAGTAATGAGCATTTACAGTTACCTTCTATTAGCTGACAAAGCCAACGATTATGTGCCAACCTCCAGCCTGTTACAGTGCAAAAGAAAATGGGTGCATTTAAACTGTCTTCAGTGCAGGGCAGTCCCTTAGCACATCAAGGGTTCAGTCCACTCCTGTGTAATTTTTGTGTTAAATACATTTAAATTCTTTCATCCAGTGTCTGCTAAATGGTGAAAGCTTTCCTCGCATTTTACTACATTAGACTTGCAGGTCCAAAAGACTAAAGATGCAGAGAAACAATAAGAAGTTTTATAAGCTTTATATGATGTCTTTTTTGTTTGCAGTCCTCTCCTCTTTCAGCCTACCCCTTCAAGAGCTGTGCTGTGGTTGGAAATGGAGGCATCCTGAAAAATTCCAGCTGCGGAGCTGAAATCGATCGTTCCGATTTCGTGTTCAGGTGAGAGCTGCTTGGTCTCACTCAACTGTGCCCAATCTTTCTAAAGGCTTGGCAGGCTTGGAAGCATGCCAGGGCCAGTCTGTGGACTTGAGGAAGGATGCTGACAGTTCTTGATTTCTGCTTCTCTAAGGATGTTCCCTCTGCCTTGTGTACACTGCAGAACTGCATTGCTTCCTAAGGGAAGAGGGGAGCTAGAATTGCAAAGATACTTTGCCAGTGATGTGAAAAGTGGTTTGATGGGGTTTTTTTTAAATCAGGAGTAACAAAAACTCTGAAATAAGAAAGGCTGGTGTTAAATGTCATATTTACCTTTGCCTTAACAAAGGATTTAGCTTTCAGTTGGCTTACTAATACAGTTATTTTACTTGTCTCACCTTCTGTTAGCCATCTAAAAAATTAAGCATCTATTTTAAGCTTTTATTTTCCCAGTTCTCTCTATAGACTGTGGGGGGACACAAGGCATGCTCAGAGTGTAATTTGGACTACTCTGTCAGTATGTGACTCACACTTTCTAGTTCCTGCAAGGGAACAAAGGAACCAAGTGAAGGTTCTTCTTTCAGTGATGTCTGATCACAGTCTGCTGCTTTTTGTTACCTTCCCTACTTCTGATTAATATTTTGGCTTTCAAAATTAAAAACAAAACAAAACAAAAACACACCAAAAAAACCTCCAAAACAACCAAAACCAAGCAAACAAAAAACAAACCCCAAACCTCTTTACAATTAGATAACTGTCCTAATAAAAATGGGATAGCTGCATACTAAGATGTTAAACTTGCTAAGTGACTGACATAAAAAAAGCTTTTTTTACCCTTTCCAGAAACCACTCTTTCTGCAGTCGGGCAAGTTATGCCACTGTTGTTTTACAGCATAATGGAGGACTTCCAGAAGCAAGGCATTGTTTAGGCAAGAGGATCAATATTTCCTAGCAGCAAACACTGGACATTCATAGACTGGCTCCTTCTGGGATTTTTACTTTGTTCCTGATTTGTGAGGTCATTTATGCAAATGATCTCTCTGTGCTCTGTTTTAACCATCTGCACTGTAGATTCAATATTTTTACTAGAAGTGCTGTAGCATTATTTAATATTTGTAAAGTGCTTAAAAATCCCTGGGAACTGATGTGAAAGTGTCTTTGCACAAGAGAGGAATTTGCAAATAATAACTGTAGATCATTTCTGATGCACATCTGTTTAAGTAGCTGTTTCTCAATTGCAGGTGTAACCTCCCTCCAACCACAGGAAGCATTAGCAAAGATGTTGGCAATAAAACAAACCTTGTGACTGTTAATCCAAGTATCATAGCTCAAAAGTAAGTACTGCAGCAAATCTCTGTGCAATATTGCATAATTGTTTGATATGATTTAGATTTGGTTGGAAATCTATTGGGATATCAGCACAGAGAGCAGTGCATGCAGATTACTTCATGAAGCCTTGGTTCCTGTGTAAAGCATGTACAAATCTAAAGAGAAATCTGATCAGCCTGGTGGTTTTTGTAGCAGAAAGGAGTCAGCAATGCCCAGATTAGTCAGTGCCTCAATTGGCACCAGTCCATAATTTATAACCTTTATTTTGATGATTGCAAGCCCAAGCCTTTTCTTTTCCCCACCATGACCCTCATGACCCTCAGCATAAGAAAGGAATTGTAATCATAAATCAGGAAAGCTTGGAAATGTGTCCCCAGCTCTGTGAGTGGAGCTGTAAGTGCAGTTCTTAGGCAGTGTGCTTAGAGGCTGTTCTGATGAAGCCAGTTTGCTGAATGGAGGCCCAATTTCTTCAATACATTTTCTCAAGCCATGTGAAAGCTGCTCACCCTATTTTTTTTTTTCCCCTCAGCAAAGGTTTGGGGTTTTTTTTTCACCTTCTTGATGAAAAGAAAATCTAATAAGGCCAGGCTGACTAATCTGACATTTTCAGCAGGATGGAACTGCAGTTTATCTATGAAAAGGACTGCTGTGGCATGTTATGTACTGCTACTGATCTTACTGTATCTTATTGTCTGTCATATTTGTATTTGTCAAATAGACAACATCAGACAAAGCTGCTTTTTTTTTTCCTTTTAAACAAGAAGGAAAAAGTACAGTGAGCATAGAAATGACTTAACAGGCATTTGTCATTGATTCAAGGCTAGAACTTGATTTTTTTGCAGTGAGTACTAACTACCTAGCCCTTTTTGACTTAAATGAAGGTGAATTATTGCTATTCCAAAAATAGATTTAGCTCACTGGTGTTAGTGGGGCTGCACAAGAATATGAGGAAGGAAAGCTTTGTCCAGTGACTCAGCACCAGTGGTGACTACTGACCTGATGCATGATTTGTCTGGGCTTGATCAAAGTGTTCTGCTGCTGCTGCACTCATTTTTCAGCCACATTAAGCCACACCAGAGTTATTAGGAGTCACACTGAAGGAAACTGGAGCTAAACCTTTGTGAGGCTGAAATGAGATTATAACTTTAGGACTTCAATTATTTAAATATTCAGGGAACTCTGTAAATTATTTTGAAGGAGGAACAGGAAGCAACTTGGCACCATTTAACAGATGGTGAACAACCTTTTGTTTCTTAGAAGACTTATTCTGACTTTATTCACTTTAATTTCTAATTCTGTGTTTAGGTACTGGGTTAGACTGATGTTATTAAGGATAATCAGCTTTTGAACTGTGTCTCTCAGGATGTAGAATTCAGGTGACCTCACTGGGAGGAAAGAAGCCCAGTTCTGATGTGTCCTAATGGAGTTCCACTGCACCTTACAGTGGCAGAGAAAACAGATCCAATTTCTATCCTGAAGGCTCTTTATGTACTGAGTAGAAAGAGAGAAAATTCTTGAAGCAGAGGCCAGAAGTTCACTCTTCAACCAGTCTTCCTAGATACAAGCTTAGGTGTTTCTTGTTTGTTGTGGCTGAGTGACTCTTGCATCTGCAGTGGCCCAGGGTCTCTCACATTCATTTTGTTTCAGAGTCTGGTGGGAATGACATTTCTGTGGGAAGCAGAAGCTGTAAGTTTAAAGCCCCCTGAGCAGGGGTCTACCACTCCTTGTATGACTTCAGTTGTGCAAGAGGTAACTGAATAACTCCCTGTGAGAGGAGCTATGGAAGTGGCAGTGGATGATGTCCTCTGTCTTGAAATGCTGCAGGAGAAGAGGGTTTGAACCTACACAAGCTGTGAAGAGAAATGAAAACAGGTTTTCCAGTTTCCACTGGAGCCATTTATGAAAAGTGGGCTCTGGTAACCCTTAAAAAATGAAAATACACTGCTCAGGTGTATTCTGACAGCTGCCTAGAAAAGAGGATTCTGTACTTTGAATCCCAAAGTGGGTGTGAGCACTGTGTGTTCAAGTGATTCAGACAATTTAGATTGATAGAGGAAGCAAATTGAGTGACCCCCTTGTCTTGTATAACCCTGGAAGTTCACTATTCAATACTTGAGAGCACAAAATTATCCAATGGTGATAAAGTCCCTTTGCTGGTTGTTGGCAAATCAAAGCAGCTGAGGGTAAATCTTCATTTGTGAAGTTAAATCTCATCAGTCTTTACAGATTCCCATATGTTCCCTTTGTAGTTGAAGGAGATAATTAAATAAATGTGCCTCTATTTTTAGTTATTTTTAAAGTATATCAAAAACAGACTTTGAAAAATTTGAGCACACACTAATCTTTAACACTCCAGGTCTGCTCATGTGCATACTTGTGTTTTCACACAGGGCAGACACACAGATTTTGAAGTATACCTATAGATGTAACAACACATTTCACAAACATATGCAGTATAGTTAAACAGAGAAGTATAAATATGAATTTTTTTCTTCTTCTTCATTCTCCTTTGAAATTTCTTGAATTGATTGATTCTGGAAGCAGGTCCTGATTTCATTAGCAGTGAATTTGAGCTGCTTCAGAAGCTCCCATGTTGCCAACTCAATCCTATGAAGTGTGTTATTATACAATAAAGACAGTTTTTTTGCAACTGTTGACAACACAGAACAGGTTGGTACAAATTTGCACTGAACTGGAGCAGTAGAGTTCATGAGTCAGAGATGCAAGTGCAGTTGTGTTGTTCTGGTCTATTCTCTTGATATCAATAGGACATTCCATTCACTATTTCCTAAAATATTGTACTTTGCAGATACAACAAGCTGAATGAAAAAAAGACAGAATTTCTGGAGAACATTGCAGTCTATGGAAATGCTTTCCTTTTGTTGCCAGCTTTTTCATTCAGAAGCAACACAGCCACTTCTTTTAAAGTGTATCACACTCTGCAGGAGTTCAAAGCAACCCAGAGGGCAATCTTTTTTCACCCCACCTATCTGAAAAGTCTTGCCCAGTTCTGGAGAACTAAGGGTGTGAAAGCATACAGGTTGTCATCTGGTTTTATGATCACTAGTGCTGCTCTTGAGCTGTGTGAAAATGTGAAGCTCTATGGCTTCTGGCCTTTCTCAAAATCCACAGAGAAGATGCCAATCAGCCACCACTATTATGACAACCAGCTGCCTAAACCAGGCTTCCATGCAATGCCCAAAGAATACAACCAGATCCTTCAGCTTCATGGCAAAGGCATTTTGAAGTTGCAGATTGGTAAATGTGAATCAGAGTAAAAAGGTAGGTCACTGTCTCACCAGATAAAATGTCTTTATTTAAGGAATGTGTCAAGGGGAAACTTGTTTTGCAAACATTGTGTCTGCTTTTCCTTAGAGAGGTGTTTTTACCTTGCACTCAATGAAAGTTCTGTTCACAAATAAGCTGGAGTTTTCTGAATGATGACAAAGTACCAGGGAGTTGAGAAATGCTTTCCAGTGTGAACTTTAGGTGGGGAGAATACTTAAATACACATCAGCACCATAATTCATAGTCAATCTATAGTGTCTCCTTATCTCAGATATGTATGTCTAGCAACTTGTATTTGGCTTGGTATCAACTCCCAGGAACCTGCCTCCTTTGTGACTGGCTTTATTAAAGGAAGTCACACAATTGCATCTACAAGAGAAGACACCTACTCCTGGCACAGCCTTTCCAGATGTTTGCAGAGGCCAAAGTTAAGAACTAAGACTGCCCCACGAAGGAGTAGCCCAAATGTGTGTCCTTGTTCCCTCCTAGGAGGCAGAGAGGCATGTAGAGCAGTATGCTCTTGCAGCCCCGTGCTGCACAACAGCCATACACAGCAGCAGGTCTTGCTGAGGATTTTACCTCAGAATCTGGGAGTTAAAATACAGGATGAAGTGTCATTCCCTTTCCTCTGTCCTTTCTAACTGTCCCTTGGACCTTCACCTTCAGTGTATTGCCTCAGAGAAATGCAGCACAGAGTCTGGCCTCTGACCTTGAGCCAGTTTGCTGTGTGCAGATGACAGATGGCTGCAGAAATGTGTCTGCATGTCCTCAATCTTGGTTTGCCTTGTTGGCAAAATAACACCAATTTGTATAAAAACTGCTCTTTCAAGCTAACTCAGAAATTCCCCAGTTCATGATACTGTTGTCACATTTATTTGCCTTTCACAGAAATCTGGTTTTCCAGGAGGTTCAAGTTAATATAACAATAAGTTAAATGTATGGTAGAACTACAGTTGTGCACAATATGCTTTATTTGACTGATACAATCTCATGACTGTGTTACTCAAATTAAATTGGTTAGAATAGAATAGTTCAAGCCAGAAATTTAAGTTCAAAACCTAAGCTACTTTCTGAAATGTATTTGAAAATATCCTTTGATGGTATTTACAAAAAAATGCTGTCAAATACACATTCACACTTGGTTCATTGGCAAAGACTGCTAAGTTTTCAACTAGCAGATTACTAGTAACAAGAAAGCACATTTTAATACATTTAAGTTTATGTGAAGAAATAGAAAAATAATCTGTTTTCAAGTATTATTAGACTAATTTTTAAATTGTAAAAAGTTGCAGCATATTGGGAAGGTTAAGAAATAGCAAATGTATTTTTCTTTGTGGCTAAGCTGTGGCCAACTAACAACTTCAGCCCAGTGAATCATGGCAGTACTGCTCTGAAGCACCAACTTTGCCACTGTAAAGGTAAACTTTTTATTGTCAGCTATGAGAGCCCTGTAGAGCAGGTGCTGAACAATGTGAGAAACTCCATCTGCCTTAATATCCACTCCTGCACCTCCATGATTATGCTCCAGACATGTACATGTCTTTGCTGAAGTAGACAGATTTTACCTAGCACAGATGGTAAAATGGAAAATGAGACATCAGCAAAATCTTTAAATGTAATTACAATCATATCTTTATTATTTTGTATTCAATTACCAAATATTTTTTTTCCTATGACCTTACAGCTGAAGGGAATCTTGTTTGTTGACTGGTTTAACCTGATAAGCCTGAAGGGCACATCATTAGCTTCAAGTAAATGTAGGTTCGAGGAGGGGAAATGGCCTGATTCATATTTAAAAATAGAAAAATCTGATTAGAGAAATTGTCAGATGATAAACTTAATCAGACTGGCAAAATTTTGATTGCCCAGAAGCCTGGTTAAAATGCAGATATTTCTCTGACCAAGAATGCACTGGGTTCTGTTTGCTGGAAATAGGCAGCAGGGGAGGTGAGTACGTGTGGCTCTGACATACAGCACAGTAATACTAAGCAGCTGCTCACAGGAGTCAGTCAACAGAAAAAGGATGAATGAGTGAAACTGAGATGCCCCGAGCCTGAGGAAGAGAATAATTGTATGAGCAGCAGGACTGAAGGAGAGCTTGAGCAGAGGTGTTTGGTGGTTAGAGAGTGCTGAACTGAGTGCATCTCACCTGGAAGGTAAAAATTGAGCTTTTTCGTTCCAACCAGATGATTAAAACCCACTGATTTCTGATAGGGGAGCAGCAGTGCAGCCCCCCATTCAGGGTGGAGCTATCAGGGCAGCATCCTGCAAAGCAGGGGCTGCCTGCCTGATTACTTGCTCAGGAATTGCTCAGAATAATTATTTGCTCAGAAAAAAATAAATTTTGTCAGCATGTCATCTTTTTTTTTCATTCTGAAAGTTGCTGCATTCCAAATAAGTGATCAATACTGTTATAAATAACCTATTTATAAATATAATTGTTACAAATAACCTTTTTGTAATGGTAGGCTGCCAACATGAGCAGAATTCTGCTGAAATTCTGTCTCAGAGTAGTAGCTATAGAAAGATGAACTGCATCACAATTCACTTTTAATTACCTTGAGGAAAACAATGCCACATTTTGAAAACAAGGCCACCTCTGGATTCCTGTCAGGAGGCCAAATTTCAGCCTGTTCTTGACTTGGGCAATTATTATGCAGTGTGCAATTATTAGAAATATACAACATTGAAAGAAAGGTCTTCTGCTTTACTACCCATGCAGTGTAGCTTTTAAGCACACACTTCACTCATGTGTTCAGCCACTAACTAAGTTTAAGCATTAAAAATGTCAGTAAAGAAATCAGTGGAGATAAATTGCTTCTGGTTTAGTTAAAAATCAATAGAATAGAAAAGTATAATTACATTGAATTCGAATTTATGTTAGATTTCAAATCAAATTAGAAAGTATTTAGAGATCTAGCAGGGTTTGTTTTGTTTTTACCAACTAGCCTGTTGGACAAACAGTAAATTCCATCTCTAGCTGTTTCAAAACATGACTGAGGTAATAGAATTTAGAACATACCCAGATTCAGATTACCAGAAGATGTGTCCCCAGATGATATTGGTTTAGGGTTTTGTGAGCCTGTGCTGCTGTGTAATAAATGTCAAAGACTCCCAGGCAGAAATAAGGATAAAACAGCTGCAGAAGGTGAAATTCATACACAGAAGACTAAGGTATTGGCTTATTTTGAATGTAATAACCAGTTTTCTTATTATAGAAGAAATTTCAATAACATATTTTATTGTTTTAATTGCAGGGTGCTGATCCTAAGGAGACAATTTGTGTGTATCTCAGCAGTGAGTGTTGGATTTGATCTGATGTGATTTTGTGAGCATTACTACAACAGAGAAATATTTTACACTTGGGGAGAAAAGGAAATTATTTTTTTTCACACAGTGACTGCTACATTGCTGAATTTTGAGTAATCATGTTTTAAAATACAATATCACACTTATTTGGGAAATTCTGAGACACCTGACTGTTGGTTTAATTGTAGCCAAGCACAATCTCAGGATGGTGGTGATATGTGGTACTCATATTTTGCTTCCTAAAGGATCATTAAAATATTGTGACATAAGCTCTCTGGTTTTGATAACATCACACAGCACAGGCAGTAGTCTCTGTATGGTAGTTGGCAGTGAACATTTTTAATTAAGAACTTGATCCTGTAAACACTGGCATCTGTCTGCATGAGAAAGGTGATCAGAGGAGATACAGAGGAGTAATTAATTTGGGTCCATGTCACTCTTGAGTTTTTCCCTGGGTGCACAGATGAAAAAACCCCTCGGGTTAGAGATAGTCAAGTGGTTGATGTGCTTTCATTTTGTGGGCAATAGATAATGGTGTGGATTTAATGTGAATTATGCTAATTTTGTGAACAAGTATTTGAAGGACCAGAGCTGTATAATTGTTTTTAACCCCTTTTTATTGCTTGTGTTCCTGTCTGAGGTCCAGTTCAGCTCTAAATGAGGAAAATAAACAAGGTTCCTTGCTGCAATCCCCAGAGAGCTGGTAGGGCATGACTTTGCACATGTTCTTGAAATCCCAGCTCTGTATCTCAGCTGACATATGAGAAGGACCATTCATTAGGAAAATGAAAGGTACCAAACCTATCATTTTTTCTATTTGTTTTTCACATAGCAGAGCCACAGAGTCAATATGTGACTACAGGTAAGGAAACTGCACTAAACATTCTTAGAAGAATGATCATTTTCTCCTATAACAGAACGTAGGAGATAAGAACCTACAGTCACTTAATTTAAAACCCATGCAGCTCTTGTGCTTTATGTTTCCATATGGCTCAGGAATACCTGTGGAGCAACATCCTGCAAAAACAGAAAGTGAAGTACAGCCCAGTGGAAATAATCAGCATTTACAGGAGCTGTGACAAACAGTTGTTTCTTTAGCTATGTCTGCTTCTATATTTTCTCTTTTATGTTTTACTGCAGGAAAAAAAACAAATAAAAAACCCAACACCACCCCACCCTCCCCCCACCCAAAAAAAAAAAAAAGAATAAAAATTGTACCAGCCATTTTCTGTTAAAGAGGAGTTTCAATGGCTTTTTTGAGAGTCTATTGAATGATCAGTTCAAATATGTCCTTCTATTATACTCATATACTATTGGGTATTTTGTTTACTAAAACTCCTTTTGCCCCTGTAGCATTAAGTCCCCAGTCCACTGATTTAAAGAGCAATTCAGTATTGCACTCACTGAGGATTATCTCTGCAAAAAAACCTCAAATTAATTAAATCTTATAAAGTAAGGTTCAAAAAATCCTTTTAAAAGTGATACTGATACTTTATAAGAGCATTCCTGTATTGTTTTAATAGTTGAAAGCTTACCTTGAAGCAGTTTTATAATCATATAAATATTCCTGAAAGTACTAGAATCAAGCATCGTGGTTCCAGGTCTGTTAGTTAGAACACTTTCAACATCTTAATCCATTTCCAAGCTACCAGAATCCAAAACTACTCCTACCCAAGCAGAAGTGTCCACAAATCCTGGCTGTTTGCATCAGCAAAGTAATATTTTGAAAATAAGAGGTTTTTTTTAAATAGATAGTGCTTTGAGGCATTGTCTGGCACCACTAATATACCCCTTGAATACTCTGAATATCAGTAGGGTTTTTAACAGAAACAAAGACATCAGAATTGAGTTGATGTGTGCATCTGTATTACCAGCTGGTGACTGGAAGAGACAAGATCAAGGATTTGATTTATGGTGATCTGTTATGGTTCCAGCAGCACACATCCACATTTTCTCTTTGCCAGCAGTGAAATTTGTGCCAGTTTCTGGCCACAGGCATCTGCTGCTGATGTGCAGAGAGCTGGCTGCTGCCAGATCTATGTTACAAGTGCTAGGGATGATTGCCTACTGCAGGACCCTATTGCTAGACCAGAGATTTCTTTGTTCCCAGATCTCCTTCTACACCATAAAACACTCATGGAGGACTGTCCCTGAGTGTTTGTAGCTGCAAGTTGTGAAAAGTGATGCAAACTTGACCTTTGGGTGATGCAAACATCCTAGGTCGAGGAGAACCACATCATATTTCTTCCAGAGAGATAAAGATGTGTTTGTGTTCAGGCAAGGACTGCAAGTTATTCCAGTCTATTGTGGTGTGATGAGGTGACTGTGGCTGTGTAGCAGCAACATGGTTCAACTTGGAAAAGTTCATGAATCTTTCAGAGATTGAGGGGATCTTGCACTGTGTGCAGAAAACTGAAGATGCTTTCTGCATATGTAGAAGTGATGTAAGGGCATCATTCATTGCTTGGATTAAACTCAGCAAAGCATTCAGCACAAGTAAAGTGGTGATACCTGGTTGTGTTTAAATAGAATATGTGGAGAAAAGAAAATGTTTGCAGTGGAGAAGCAACTTGTTTCAAGTGTTTTTAGTTAGCATTATCTCAGTGAGTGTGCACCATCACACATCATAAAGAGCTGAGCTTACTGTGTGTTTGGCATATTTCTACACAGGTATTTTATTTATAACACACACTATTAGTAACCATAAAGGTTATTGGAATACATTTTAAGAGAGGTTTAGCCAAAAAGAGCCAAAAATTCTGATTTCCTTTACAAAAAGAGATCTTAACTGCAGGAGTGGGATGTGGCACTCAGCACTGAGAGCTCTGTAACCTGGACAGACACACTGACTTCTTAGTGGTGTCTCAGGGCTTTAAACTTGCCATTTGGGTTGAAGACTTGATCCCTCTGTGCTCACAGAGCTCTCAGTGACTTGTGTGGAGCATTCCACAGAGGAATTGTTACCCTTTCCAACCCTTTCCTACAAATACTCTGAACTCCTCAGAGAATAAAAATGCACTTGATTAGACTTTACATTAGGAACTTCTTTTTCAGTGTAGCTTTCTCAGGCCTTGCTCCAGATGTTGAAGTTGTTTTGAGATGTTAGTTGCATCCACATCACTCCATGGGAGTGCAGATCTTGTACTCAGCTTTATTACAGCTGCTGCTGCTGCTGTGTGCTTGGTGCCTGGGCTGTGGCAATTTGTGCACAGGCTGGACGTGTTAATAGTGGTGTTTTTCTGTGACAGGGTGTGGGCAGACTGATGAAGACCTGCTGAAGCACACTTGCTGTGGGAAAGGATGTTTTCTCAGGTAGCCAATACATTATTTCTCATTTATTTTACCAGGTTAATGATGAATAAATGGGTTTTGTATCTGGCTGGGAATGTTTGTGACACCTCTGCAAGACTGAGACAAGTGCAGTTACAATTAAGGATTCTTGACCAAAGGTTAGGAAGGGCCTTTCAGCTCTCTCTGCTTCACATGAGGAATAAGTAATTTTTAGTGTTTGTGGGCCTCCAAATGCTGTCACATGCTATGGAATGAATATTGAGATAAAATAGTTTTCTAAATATAGAAACACTGGCAACGTGCTGATAGTTCCACTGTACCTTTGCAGAGGCTGAGTGTCCTTGCACATGACTGCTTCACAGCATCACTGCATTAAAACCTGCCAGGCTACTTCTATTCCTTTTTCTCATCTGAATCTTTCATGTTGCATCTTTTAAGATCCAGTGAGTGATTGCTCTTCACCCTGCAGGGCATTATGGAGTCCAGTTTAGTGTCTGTTAGGGAGTTCGTATGGCTATGAATCAAACACTGCTGTGCTTGTAGCATAATAAAACATGCTTTAAATGGCTTGGTTTACATCTCAAGGCAGGCATGATGGGGCATGTGCATTGCCTAATTGAAGGTGCTAAATTTGGGCTATAGATCCACAATGTTAATGTTAAAATTAAGCTGTAATGGCTGGTGCTGCAGTCCAGTCCTCATTCTTGTGCTGCACCTCTTCCTTGCTGCTCCTGTCTGATCCTACTGAGCTGTGTTGTCACCACTGAGCCAGGAAAAAAATAACACAGAGAATTATTTCATGCCAGCAGAGCAGGGGGATTTTAATGTCAGAGCAAAGGAGGAGGTGAGACTGTGCAGGTGGAACTGTAAGGATACAACAAGGGCCATTTGTTATCTGACAGCAGTTGCACAGGCCCAGTGGTCCCCTGAAAAAACAGGTAGCATCTCTGGGAGTGTGTCTGGTGAGAGGGCAGAGATGGGCACCTGCAAGGGGGGATTGCAGCACAGTGGCTGCTGTGGTGGGCAGGAGCCCATCTCCCCTGTGCTGACAGAAGGTGCTTCAGTACTCTAGGTACTTACACTGGTTGATTATTGCTCTCTCTTCTCATTACAGTCATTTTAACAAGCTGTTCACCACCAGCAGGTCCACAAACGATAACTATAAAAATCCCTTTGGCTGTAAATACTACTTCTCAGTTCACTGACAGCAAACTTGCACAAACCTGCTGGTTATTCAGCAGTCCAGTGCTTTTGGTCTCTGCTATCCCAGTAGCCCAAGCAGCATCTGCACAAGCACAGCTGCACAAGTCTGGTGGTTTGGAAACCCATTAATCTCTCTTTGGCTCTCTTTCCTTTGTACAGTAGTGAGATGTCAGGCTTATTGCTATACTGGAGCCAAGATTAAGTTTTCTGTCCTGCATGATTCGGGAAAAGAAATGAAATGATCTCAGTGACCTAACATTTTCTATGGGCTTCCCAAATTACTAGCAAAATACCCCTGTTGTTGGGTATTATTTGATTTTATCCAGTGCAGGTATCTGGATCAGTTAAAGGTCTGGGTTAATTGATCACTTAGACCTTGAGCCTGCACAAACTGTGGTGGAGCTTGCTCTCATGTGACAAATCTGTGCAGTGAGCTCCTGAACATTTCTGCAGTAGCTCCTCCTGGGATTCTTGGCTCCAGAAAGCACATCTACTAGTGTACTGGAGTCTGTGTGAGACCAAGCCCAAGGAATATTCTGTGGAGTGCTTTATTCTGAATTTATTTCCAGCTAAATCCTTTTGGCCATTGAGTTACAATGCACAAAGAGTGGGCAGATTTATATTTATTAAGCTTTGTTCCAGATTTTCATAAAGTATTTCTTAATTGGCTGAAAATGATCATAATGGTCAAGTAGAGCATGAAATGATCTGCAGCATACCACTAAACAAAGGCACTATTGCTGTGATTTAGTGGTCCCCTTTCATAAAGCTGCATTTCAAAATACCTTCCTATTCCAGGAATGCTGGCTTACCAGGGGAATGACCCTGGGTTGCTGGGCTACTGTGCACTGGTCCAGCTGGGGTGGCAGCCTGTCAGTGCTCTTAACATGATGGGAGTACATCAGCATGATGGGAGCATCCCTCTTTTCTTCAGTGAGGGAGAAAACTCAGCCAATTTCATGATGGAAATATTTAATGACTGCACAAGGAATTCATGGTATCATGGCAAAGGGTCATCAGAATGAATCATGGTAATGGTTGTGACAGGGTAGTCTAGTCTGAGACAATATTGCTGGGTTTAAATTTCTCACTCCTCACTTTAGTCCCTGACAAGAGGAGATTCTTCACAACAGTCCAGCAGCCTGCTGGGCTTCTCAGCTCTTGGCTCAACTGTGAGGTGGTTCCCTAAAAAATACCTTTTTCTTGGTGTGCTTATTGTTAGTGCTTATGGTACAAACCCATTCTTCAATTCTTGTGAAACTGAAGTAACAGCTGACACTTCTGCATGGGTTATATGCATATTTTAGAATGCATATTCTTTATGTTAATATTCTTTCCTTTGAATATCTAATGCAATTATTTAAAATATTATTTGTCTTCCATGCTGCCAGAGTAAAAACTATGGGAGAAATTACATAAAAAACCAGTGATAGAACCTAAAGTAATTTTTAAGGATATCTGATGGATTTCTGGAAGGGTATTTTGTTAGCCATTTGGACACTTGCTGCTTAGATTTACCTTTCTAAGATGGCTCTAAAGAGGCCACCTCTGCTTCAGATTTAGTTCAAGATCCACATATGAGAAGGTAGGTGAGTGGAGAGGTTCTACACAGAGCTGCTCCTAAGGGATGGCAAACACATGGTTTTTCTTTTCAGAGGCTGCTCCATATGTCAAAATGAAATTCTTTAAAGGTTCCTTGATAGCTTTTGCCCAGAGGTTTCACTTTACAATGTGTATTGGTTGCATTCCTTCTGGTTCTGTTCTTTTCAAGGCAATTGTCCAAGCAGAGCTCATCCCCTCTTGGAGCTGGTATGATTGTGCTCCTCCACATGTGCCAAGCTCTGTGGCAAGCTGCTCGTGTAGGCTCTGCTGCTGCTGATTCCAAAAAGGTTCTCTCCAATTCTCTCAGTGCTGAACTTAGTCTTGTTTTCAGATGTGAACTTGATATTGTCTGAGTAGAGTGTGCAGCCTAACATAGAAGTGTCTGTGCAGGATTTAGGAGGAGGCAAAGAAAGCCCCTCAACCATGTGTGTGCTTTTATTACAGAACAAAAAAAAAAAGCCAATAAGATGAGTTTGTATTGTTAAGTCATCTGTTATGGCTGACTTAATTTGTACTTTGTTTTCATGTTTTAAGTGCCTGATGATTTTTGTCAAGGAGGCAATGGTTTCACTGTTGTAATGCATACTTAGACCTCTGCACTTGTTACCTGTTCTGTAATAGAATATTTTTGCAGTTTCTGTTTGGAAATAAAGACTTATTAGGCATAACTGTGATTATTTTGTTTTTAATTCCCAAGATTTAATGATCAAAAATAGATCTGAGACTGAGCAGTATAGACAATTAATTTGATTCCTTTACATCACTGTTAGCAACTAACAGTAAACACATAGAAGGTTCCTTAAAATTGTGAGTTTCAAAACATGCTGTGCTTGAAAACATGTATGGGGTGTTGGAGTGTATGTATAAATTTATGTTACTTAAATAATATCCTCATTTAATTTCACTCTTTTCTGTTCTTGCGTGGCAACACAGTTAACAGTTTTGTCACTTCAAATGAAATACAGGGTTATAAGAAATTATTTATTGAAGAAAAATCAACCAAGGAAAGGAGCCACACAAGAAACAGAAACTGTTACCATTTTTCTTTAAAAATAGCTATTAAATTTGAAAACTATCTCTAAAAATAACTGAACACTGAACGATTAACTGAAAATGTTAAAACCACTGATGAAAAAGGTTTTAATACAAAATACTGACCGTGAGTACGTGTTTAGTAGGTGTGTATCTAGTAGATTTCTTGATATGTTTTAGTGGCTTGTGTGTTTCTTTTTTCATTAATATAGGTATTGGTCACATACACAGATTCTTGTAGTGAACAAATTTCAAAGAGATGGATTTCAAAGAGAGTTTCCCTCAAAGCATTTTCTTTTTACTTTTGGCCAGAAGAAGGCCATAAAACTTCTGTGCTGCTTATTGTGACTTCTCCCAGGAAAAGCTGTGTCTCCAAGTCAGGTCAAATATGTACATGTGGCTGTTTGTGTCATGGACTATTATCCTTTAGGGCCCTCTAGGGACTGAGCTGCAATTGCCAGATTCGACTCTGGTCAGTACAGGGATTAGAACTGAAAAGATTCATTTGGCCTCATGGCCCCCCAGGTGGTTTCTGCCCAAAGATTAGATCTGGATCTCTGTGTTCCCCCCCCTTCCTGTAGTGTGTGAGTCTTCCAGAGACCATCAAAACTAAAGGGTTGCTTTTATTTGCTGTGCTGACAGCTGGAATTGCATATATGTGAAGCAGATGAAAATGTGTCCTCAGAATTGGAGCAGTTTCTAAATCAGAAGTGTGATTTCTGCTGTGGAATGAGTTTGGCCATCTCACATGTTTAGCTGATGAACAGCTAAATGTTGAAAGAGCAGCACTGCCTGGTGATGAGGACTGCTTGGTCCAGGTACAGAATGAGTGCTGCCCCAGACAAAGCATCCTCACTCCCTGCTTAGGAGGGGAGCAGTGTGAGAAGTCTCATCATTGAGTCTCCATCTCTGGAGACACTTAAGACCCGCCTGGATCTGTTCCTGGGTGACTTGGTCTAGGTGATCCTGCTCTGGCAGGGGGGGTTGGACTAGATGATCTTCTAGGTCCCTTCCAGCCCCTAATATCTGTGAATCTGTGTGAATCTGTGAGAAAAGCTGGCTGGGCAAGAGAAAAGTGGGAGGGAAGAGCTTATGCATTGAGGTTATGCCTGTCAAACAGTTGTACTTCTGGAATTTGCCAAGCACAAACCAATCTCATGGGGCAGAACATCTCCCATGAAGATGGCACTTCTACATCTTAAGTTTTAGCTTGTCTCCCAGCCTGTGTCATGTGTGATACTCACTCTGCAGGCAGAGGCAATTAGTGAATAGCAGTGTAATGTCCACAGCTGGCACAGACTGAGAGATGGCACCAGCTGCTTAATGGAGAGACCATCATGAAAGCATTAGCTCTTAAGTATCTAAATGCAGATTAAACCATTTTATCATGTAAGTGAGAAAAGAGAGAGCAAAGTGAGGACTGTGCTCTCGTGGCTCAGAAGGCCAAGTGTATCCTAGGGTGCATCAAGAGGAGTGTAACCTGCAGATTGAGAGAGATGATTCTCTGCTCTTGTGAGACCCCACCTTGAATACTGTGTCCAGCTCTGGTGCCCACTATAAAAGGAACATAGATCTGGTGGAACAAGTCCAGGGGAGGGCCACAAAGATGATCCAGGGGCTGGAGCATGTCTGCTGTGAGGATAGGCTGAGGGAGCTGGGATTGTTCAGCCTGGAGAAGAAAATAATACAGGGGAACCTTATCACTGCCTTCCAATACCTGAAGAGAATGTACAGGAGAGGGACTTTTCATAAGAGTGTCCAGTGATAGGATGAGGGGAAATGGTTTAAACTGAGGGAAAATAGGTTTAGATTGGATCTTAGGAAAAAGTTCTTCAGTACAAGTGTGGTGAGACATGAATAGATTTGCCAGAGGGGTTGTGGCTGCCCCCTCTCCAAAGGCCAGGTTGGATGAGGCCTTGAGCAATCTGGTCTGGTTGAGAGGCATCCCTGAGAGGCATCCCTGCCTGCCATCCCTGAGGAGGTTGGATTAGATGATCTCTAAGGTCCCTTCCAGCCTAAACCACTCTTTGATTCTATGGATGTGAACTGCTGTCTGTTTTCTGCAGCACAGGGAAGCAAAGATGGATTAGTCCAGAAGGTCACATCCTGCCCCTGTCGCTGGAGGAAGAAATGCTGGATGTGCTGGCGAAAAGATAAAAGTACCAGAAGTAGAGTAACTTTCATCTTCAAAATTACTTTGCTAGGTATTTTGAGAGTCTTTTAGGATGAAAATAATCTGGCTGACTTCTAAGGGCAGTGCTGCTTGTGTAACTCCAAACCTGCAGGGGCATTAGTTCTTTTTGTTTAGCTTTCAATCTCCTTTGTAAGGACAAAAAAATAGCTCGTTTTATGTGTGGAGTTTTGGCAGAGTACAAACACTTGGTAATGGTCCCTCAGTACAAACTGCCCCTCTCAGACTGATGCCTTGAGCAACAGGCACTGTGCAAAACCTGCTGTGAATGAGGCAGGACCCCCAGATTGGGCTGGAGCCTCATCCCTGCTTCCTCTGCTCTTCAACAGAGCATGGGCACAGCTCCTGCCTGCCATCTGCTACTGGCCCAACCCACACCCATCAGCACCTGGGTGCTTGGGGCTCCTGCCAGGAAGGTAGAAATGATGGGCATGATTCACCTGTAGGGGAGGAAGGAGTTGAGCTGGGTGGCATGCTGCCTTGGAAAATGTCCTAAAGATGGGTTATGATATAATAAAGGTGGATTATGATATAAAATAGGAGAAGAAGAACTCTTACCCTAGCTGGATTTTGAATTTGTTGGTTCTACTTTTCCAAAATAGAGTTGTTACACTCTCAGGAAAGGTTTCAAAGCTGGGTCCAAAAAAGACAATTTTGTTCTCTGAGGTATTGCAATAGGAGAGTAAGAGATGAGATTTAAAATACTGTGGCTATGTTTGTTCATGATGCAGCATGGAGAAATGTTACAAAGGAAGGATGAGGGTGGTGTGATTATTAAGTGGCAGAGGCAGTGACCTAAAATGGGAGATAACAGTACTCTGAATATACAGTTCTCACAATGTTGGTGCATAGTAACTTCCTTTTTAAAAGCCAGGTGTGTTGAAGCACTGGATGGGCTGGAAGGAGGCAGATTTAGCAGCTGTGACACAGGTCTATGGGTGTCCTTGGAGGTCTTAGCTTCTTATAAAGCTGAGCAAGGTGGCAGAAAGAAGTAGTCTGAGATTCATCTCACCAACCACAGACTCCAGTTCAATGTAGGGTCTTGTATGCTAAGCTCCAGACCATAACCACAGGATGCTACTTCATAGTGAGGATGACTATATATATAAATTTCTACATCATAAACATCTACAATTATTAGCTCAGTCCCATCGTTCCTGTCCTACCCTTTCCCTAGCTACACATTGAATGTTTTTAAATCAAAACTCTGAACTCTGGTGGCCCTGTTCTCTCTGTACAATATAGATAATAATTTCTAGGATGAAATCTCTTTGCCGAATATATTTAACATCTTTCAAAGGAGTCTAAAATAGAAACTCTAAGAACATTAACTCTAGAGCACTTTTCAAGTTCATCTTACTTGCAGTCCATTAAAGTGAAGTGACAACTGAGGTGTGACATGAAGTAATTATACTGATTGTGTTGTATGTGCTCCGCAGGAGCTGGATGATTTGCTGAGGATATTAATTTCAAAAGTCAGACAGCAAGAGATCAGCTGAGATGGAAGATCACTGCAAAGTGACCTCACACCAGGGCAGAAGAAAAAGAGACAGGGGAAAGGTGGCCCAGCACAGGAGTTCAGTGGACTGAAGTAGATGCATTTTGACACAAAGGTGGTCTCCACATAGCTGAATGAAGGTGTCATCACTGTTGTTCATAGGTGTTGCTGTAGGTCCCCTTTATGGTCTGTGGTGAGAAGTGGAGAATCCTTAATCTGTCTCATTTTAGGTATCTTGGGGTGTGATAAATCATCCCTAGATTCCCTGGTTTATAAAGAGAGAGTAGGGTCACTAGCTGGGACATAATGTCTGTAGTTTGATGCTCCACCCTGCAGGACTGCAGTGCTGGTGAAATGCTGGTGAAATACAGGTGCAGACTGAGCTGCTGTCTTGTTTGTACAAAGGCATGGACTCATCTGTGGCCTGATGGTTGTGCCTGTGACCAGGGCAATGGTAGCTAAGCAGCAGACTCTAACGTCACTTAGAGTCAGCAGATAATGAGATTAGGTTAATAAGGATTCTCTGAAAGAATCTGTACCTTTGTGAATAACAAACGTAGTGGACTTAATTTCTTTGATCTCTGAAACAATTTCCGTGGCCACAAGAAATTAATCAGAATGTGAAAGCTCTTCTCTATCAAATGTTCACTATTGAAAGCAGTATTGGATTTGTGTACTCAAGCTGTTGTGCAGCCCTGAATAGAAACATTAGAAGTAGTTTAATCCGATCATACTTCAGCCTTAGCTTAGTTTGACAGTCCAGCAGTGCAGGTGCTGGCGAAACGGCTTTCACTTAGGGATTCTCACTGCTTCACTCGGATAAATTCATTAGCAAGGCATAAAGCAGTTGTGAGCCTGAGGAGCTTTTGGAGCCATGGACTAGACCTTCTGAGAGAAGCAAAACTGGAGGTGAGTAACGGCAGGTTCTCAGTGTCATACAAGAAGAACAAAGACGATGCCATGAAGCTTGACTGGGAAGCTTATTCCTTGAACCTGAAGGTCCTTGCTCAGAGGAAGAGGTGAGTAGTGGCAAAAGCATGATTGTAAACACAGAATCACAGAGTGTCAGGGGTTGGAAGGGACCTAGAAGATCATCTAGTCCAACCCCCCTGCCAGAGCAGGGGC
>JANHGL010012366.1:55186-97817 GCA_024611195.1 Ceyx melanurus | reverse complement strand
GTGCCCGCAGAGCTCACGGCACTCCAAGCTAGAGAAGGCCGACATCCTGGAGATGACCGTAAAGCACCTGCGGAGCCTCCAGCGAGCCCAGATGACCGGTGAGTCCCGGTGGGAAACGCGGAGGGGAGGCTGGGGCGGTCCTGCCAGCATCCCGAGGGCTGGGGACAGCGCACTCTCTGACCGCATCCCTGGTAGTGAGGGGAATGGACCCGCACCTGCACCCCGGTACTGCGGGCCGTGGGGGACACAGCACTAGGCATCTGCATCCCTGCTAGTGAGGGAAATGGGGGCACCTGGCCCCGCACCTGCACCCTGGTACTGCGGAGCCGTTGGGGGCACAGCTCTCAGCACCTGCATCCCTCGTAGCGGGGTGTGATGTGGGCACCGTGCTCTGTACTTGCCTCACCAGTACAGGAGGGCAGTGAGCGGTACTGTGCCCTTCGTCTGCATCCCCGGTACTGGAAGGCACTGGGAAGGCTGCGGTCCGGGCTTGAGTCCCCTCTACGAGCAGAGCTGCGTTCTCCACCTGGATCTGTTTGTGTGCGGGAAGCACAAGAGTCACTCGGGGGGGACTGTGCTCCCGACTTGGATCCCGAGTTCTTAGGGACATAGGAAGATTCTTGAGGGTTGTCAGTTCACCACCTGGGTCCCTGGTGCTGGAGGACATGGCAGCAGAGGGGTGGTGCTCTCCATCCGGATCCTCGGCACCCGGGAGCACAAGACACGCTGCCAGAGGGGCTGCGCTCCCTACCTGGACTCCCGGCTCAGAGGGGCTGCAGGATGCAACGCCGGTGGGCTGCAGACCCCATCCCCTGCCGAGCCTGCTGACCGCTGTGCGCCTTTTCTCCCTCAACAGCTGCGCTGAGCACGGACCCCACGGTGCTGGGCAAGTACCGCGCTGGCTTCAGCGAGTGCATGAACGAGGTGACCCGGTTCCTCTCCACCTGCGAGGGAGTCAACACAGAGGTGCGCACCCGGCTCCTGGGCCACCTGGCCAGCTGCATGACCCAGATCAACGCCATGAACTACCCTGCACCTCCTCCACCGCCTCCACTGCCGCCAGCCGCAGCGTTTGGGCCACCCCTGGTGCCGCCAGGCAGCGGTGCGGGGCCGCTCCCAGGCATGCCCTGCAAGCCGGGCGCTGACACAGCCAAGGTGTATGGTGGCTTCCAGCTGCTACCGGCTTCTGATGGGCAATTTGCCTTCCTCATCCCCAGCACTGCCTTTGCTCCTGGTGGTGCTGTGCTGCCCCTGTACGGTGGTCCACCCACGGCTGCCACCGCTGCCTCGCCGCCTGGACCGCCACCTGGCACAGCTGACTCAGTCTGGAGACCCTGGTGAGGGTGGTGGGCACCAAACTGGACTGAGCACCACACCCTGTGCTGCTGGCACGGCTGTACATAGGTTATATGTTCATATTGGATTGTGCCTTTGTACCATAGCACTCCCTCAACAGTGTTTCGTGTTTTACACGAGATCTTTTTTCTCCCTTCCCTCCCCTTCCTTATGTGACACCAAAGATTGGGGGGTTGGGGGTTTTCTTTTTTTTTTTTTTTTTTTTGGATGCTCTTAAAATAAAAGTGTGCCTTCCATTTTGGAAGGCCTTTGGAGATAAGTTGGAGTGCTGGCATGTGTGCATAGGAGGGAGCCCAGCTCCTGTGGCTCAAGCTGTGCCAGGGCTGCCTTGTCCTGCTGTTTAGGATGGAGCTGTCGCTCAGACCCTCTGTCTTGTGAAATTACCTGGCCCCTCTCCCTGCCCCGGGGCAGATGTAATTAGTGCTTTTTGGGAGCAGCTCAAGTGATCAGACTTGTTAAAAGAGCGCTTATGTTTGCAGAGCCCGTGAATGTGCTGAGGGAAACACCTCCTCTCTGTTCCTGGCTCCTTCAGGCTGACGGAGTGGAGTCAAAGTAGGAAGGATTGGGCACAAAGCCCGGCTCCCAGTCTAGGCTGCCTGGGATGAGCCTCCTGCCCCGGACCCAGAGGGGCCCGCTCCCAGGCCATGGTGTAAATCACAAATGACTTCAGTCAGTTGATTTAGAGAGTGTTGGCTGCCAGCTTCTCGTGTTACAAAACCAGCGGCTCTCCACAGGACAAGCCTGACACGAGTGCTCCGGTCTCCTGGCTGACAGGCTGCAGCAGGCGCTGGGCACCACCTCCACCTGGACTTAAAAGCACAGAGCTGTTTGTGGCCCTGAGCACCAGCCAGGCTTTGCTTGATGATTAATGCTCTGCATGTGTTTTTGATAGAGTTGGGCATTTCCTCTGCTGTTATATGGAAAACACGTGTCTGGGGGAGTGATGTGGGGCTGTGCGGACTATCTCTAACTGAGCAGCAACTGACCCCTTTGACTTGGGGATGCCCTGTTTCCAGGCAAGATGCAAGCCCTAGATAGAGGCTCTGGTTACAGCTTGCATCGCCCTTCTTAACAAGTCCTAACTCAGCTGACAGCTTTAAAATGTGCCAGGATCCACTGGGGATTCCTTCCAAATCCTGTTGCAAAAGCTTGTTGGATTTTGTCTGAATCAGCCAGGTGCTTGACTGTATCCAGGTGCTGGGGAAGTGAAAGCTGGGGAGAGTGGGGATCAGATAGATGAAACCTCCTGGGTTTGAGTCTCTCCCCATCTTTTCCCCCGTTTTCCCTGTATACAGATACACCCTCCTGACCTGAAAATACTTCCTGGGATGGATTTTGGAGGGGGAGAGAGGTGAGAGATGAGCGGGATCTTGCTGTGGGGGTGTACTGATGAGGTTGGGGCCAGCAGCAGCTCTCTTAAAAGGGGCTGGAGGTGCTGATCTGCCTGTGTGATGCAGAGGAGCTTCTTCTCTGTCTCCCACCACCTTGCTGGCCTGCCTATATATTTTTTGGTTGGTTGGGTTTTGTTGTTTTTTTTTTTTTGGTGTGTGTTTGTTTTGTGGGGTTTTTTTGTTGGGTTTTTTTTTTGTGCCAGCCTTGGGAATATTGGACTTGCTCTCCCTAGTCAGGTGTGTAGCCATACAGGCTGATTCTGCCTTCCCTTCCACCAGCCATAGTGTCACCTTTCTGCACTGGAGGTGCTGAGGACAGGACGAGCCCACCTTATGTTCAGAGAAGTGCTCGCAGGACCCGTTTGTCTGGGAATTGCATCAGACCAACTCTTGCTGCTGCTGGATTGCCTGTGTGAAGCCGATGCAGAACAGTAATGCATCACCTGTAAACTGTTCCAGCTTAGTTGAGTCTTCCTGGTCTGCTGAAGCAGTTGGTTTGGAAAATGCATTAGAGGGAGAGAAAAAGAAAAAAAAGTCTGCTGTAGGCTAATGGAGAACACGTAGCAGATCCAGGAGTGAAAGACAAGATGAACCAATTTGCTAATGGAGTTTAAATAGCCTGGTATAAAGCAGATATGCCATGCTTGGACTGATTTCTCTAAAGCTTTCTATGTTTACTCTATCCCACAGCCTGTTGACATGAGAGATCTGCTTGAGTTTGTGAGCTTTGAGGGGATCAGAGCAATTCCCAGGAGCCGCGCTCTTGATGCCAATTCACTGAGCCCGTGACAAATTGGGATGACAAATGCAGGCTCTGAGTCTCTGGATTATATGCGCAGTAGTTGCCCTTCAGGTACAGCAAGCGCTTTCAAACTCGTGTTGTGGGACGAACAGGCAAGGGTAAGGGAAGGAGGGGGAGTGACAGGAAAGGGACAGGCCTGAACTACTGGGTGGTGGCCTCTCATTTGGCTGTGCCCCTGCATGGTGCTGTGCAGGTCAGGTAGGAAAAGGGACTGAACTCAGTGCTGCTGAGCAGGATGCAGCTCCTGTTGGCTTCCCTGGACACTCTGGTGAGCATTGCCTGCCAGCAGAGAGGACCCTGGGGAGAGCTGGAGCCAGGTCTGTCCCTCAGATTATTGCTCTTGGGCTTGTAAGTGGTTTGCCGCAATACAGCGAGTGCATTTGCAGCCCGGAGAGCACTGAGCTGGTGGGAGCAGAGCTCCATCCATGCCTGCAGGGCACCTGCACGGGGATCCGAGGGCACAGAGCTTTGCTTGCCTCCCCCAGCACCCTACCATGCCCCCCCCACCCTCCGCGGGGCTTACATCCCCGGCTGACCCTCACATCCCTACAGCGCCCTTCCTTCGGCCGCTGCTGCCGTCCCGGGAAACCTGTCATTAAAGTCAATTAACTTTTCCCACACTCCTCGCGAGCAGCGCAAAAACCCCTCCTCGCTTCCTCCTTGGCTCTTAAGTGCTACCATATGGCACGGGCCCCCCGCGCCCGCCCTGCCTTTGATTCCATCCAGACAGCCGGAGCTTTATGATTTAAGCCGGGAGAGCCCTCGTACCAAGCCCTGGGCCGCTCTGCGGCCAAGGTGGTTTTTTTAGCAGGCAAGGCTGTTTTCTGGCAGGAAATGGAAAATAAAAAAATAAAAAAAAATCAGTATAGCAAAGTATTACATTACCAAGAAATTTATATTCTAGACACACAAACTATAGCAAATGAAATGAAGAAACAAAAACACAAAAACAGGGAAGTGAGATAGGAAGAACAGTAATTTAAAAACATCAACAGAAGCAAAAATTATTTTTTCCATTATGTTAGGATCAAAAAGTCTGGGAGAGAATTATTGGATTGTTTATGTACTTGGATATCAGAAGCTGAAACAGCTGGTTGAGAAAATCAAAATTGAAAAAGTATTCTCTGCATCATCTGTCATCAAAGAAACAAAATCACTCTCTACTCAGGTACATGAACCAAAGTATAACATGTATAA
This sequence comes from Ceyx melanurus, assembly GCA_024611195.1. Taxonomy (NCBI): domain Eukaryota; kingdom Metazoa; phylum Chordata; class Aves; order Coraciiformes; family Alcedinidae; genus Ceyx; species Ceyx melanurus. The sequence goes on along the minus strand of JANHGL010012366.1, from coordinate 93,071 downwards.
AAACTGTGATGGAACTACCTCATGAATTGATATTAGACCATGCTGAGAATTTACTCTTTGGCACTTTACAACTGCATGGCAGGTACACAAGCTAAATGATGCAGAAAAGTCTACTTCTCCAGAAAGAACTGATATTTATTTTTTTATTTTTTTTTTCTACAACTCATAGCACTCAGCACTGGGATTTCTTCAATCTCTGTGTTGTGTTTCTATGAGTCACATATTCTATATTTGTGGGGTTTGTAAGTTCAAAGTGTCTGATAGTAGACAAAGTCTATGCAGACCAGATGGCTACAGGAACAGCAGCATGAAGATATTTAATGAAATATTTACTTTATACTTAGGAAGTATTTTGGAGTGCTTGGACATGCAGACTTCTGGGAAAAAACAGAAAACTGCACAGGATAGCAAATACACAAATCTCAAGTTTGTTTGTTTGTTTTCGCCTATGGCCTTTCAAGACAACTCCTCAGGAAGAATAAACCCATAAATCCTGTTGAGGATTTGCTTTGCAGGAGATTGGACAGGCTGGAGTGATGGGCTGACATTAATGGAATGAGGTTTAACAAAGCCAAGTGCCAGGTCATGCATTTTGGTCAGAACCCCAGGCAATGCTACAGGCTTGGGGAGGAGTGGCTGGAAAGCTTCCTGGAAGAAAAGGACCTGGGGGTGTTGGTTGACAGCCAACATGAGCCAGCAGTGTGCCCAGGTGACCAAGAAGGCCAATGGCATTCTGGTCTATCAAAAACAGTGTAGACAGGAGGAGTAAGGAGGTGATTGTGCCCCTGTACTTGGCACTCGTGAGACCGCACCTTGAGTAATGTGTCCAGTTTTGGGCACCATAGCACAAGGACAGTGAGGTGTTGGAGCAGGTCCAGAGAAGGGCAATGAAGCTGGTGAGGGGTCTGGAAATCATGGCTTATGGAGAGAGGCTGAGGGAACTGGAGACTGAGAGGAGACTGAGAGCAGACCTCATTGCTCTCCACCTAAAAGGAGGTTGTAGCAAGACTGGTGTTGGTCTCTTCTCACAAATTACTAATCATAGAACAAGAGGAAATGGCCTCAAGTTGCATCAGGGGAGGTTTAGATTAGATATTAGAAAGAAATTATTTATTGAGAGAGTGATTAGGCACTGGAACAGACTTCCTGGGAGGTGTTTAAAAAATGACAACATTGTCAATCAATCCCATGTAATAAACATCTCCCACCGTGGTCAGGACAACTGTGCTGGGGCCTTTCTCCTTCTTCACCTATCTATTCAACTCTCAAGCCCTTCATTCTTTCTGAAGATTCACCTGGTTGCATAGAGAACTGGTTTTTGAAAATTGAGTTCAAATAATTTTATTTGTGTGCTGTGGTCTAAGAGATCATGGCTTTGCACCCTTGGGTAAAAGGCAATAGACCATATGGTTCAAGCCTGTTCTGTTGCAGATATTTATTCAAACAAAGTTCAACAGAAAACTTTTGGGTTGGTGCCTAGTCACACAGAATTCAAACATTTTTAATAATGTGTCTCATGAATAAATGCTTTAAGATAATAAAAAATGGCTGTCATATTTATTTCACTCTAATTCCTGGTTTTTTTTGTTCCTTTGCAAGTGTTTGACATGAAAATTTCACTTCCACTTTTCAGTACTCTTTGATGTCATGGTTTGGAATAGAGGTAGTGTCTTTTCAGTGAAAAACAAATCGGTGAACATGAACGGTATGGAATATTACATATAATATGACTAGATAAATTAACATAATCCTCCTGAAGTGTGGAAGTCTTGTCCAGTGTTTTTAGTTGTAGGTTTGTTGGCTTGGTTTTTTTTTTGGTCTCCCTTGTACCCAAATACTGATTATGTAGCTCTTTAATGGTCAGGTGGGTTTTGCTGGTAATTAGCCTCAAAGACAAAGGCTAATTGCTCAATTGTCTTTGGAGAGTCTAATGGGAGAAGTCAGAGCTGGTGGCCAACCAGAAAGTGAAAAAGACAACTCTCCAGTGCTAATAAAGGAAGAATGTATTAATGTCATTTAACTTTCATTTGACAGTATATATTTTCTCCTTCTAAACACATATTCCCCAAGAGCCAAACTGCCATATCAGATATTGTAAGTTTACTCTAATATGTAATATTTATGAGATAAGGTTTTTTAACTATTTCCTGTCATGTTGTTTATATTTAAAGGAGAACCTTGTTTAAACTCTGGTGAAGATAAAGTTACCAGTTGGAGATTTTAAATTTGTTTTTAGTGGTAGAAAATATTTCTAAAAATATATAAATTTGGGTGGTCAAATGTACTCAATATGTCAGGTGTGGTACTATTATTTTTATAACTGAAAACTGAACAGATTTAACAGATGATATCCAGGAAGCCAAATAATAGACTATCTTTTAAACTGGTGTTATAGTTTAACCCGAGCCATCCACTAATCATCATGGATCTTTTCACCCCTCCCATCTCCCAGTGGGATGGGGAAGAGTGTCAGAAAAAAACCCAAAGAAACAAACAAACTGGTGGCTTAAGATAAGAACAGTTCAACAATTGCAATAAAATAGTAACAATAATCATAATAATAAAACATAATATTGATTATAATAATTATAATGATAAGGAATGTAGTAAAGATTGAGAGAAATAAAGCCCAAGAATGACAAGTGATTCACTATACAAATGCTCACCTCCCACTAACCAATGCCCATGTAGCAATCCACCCCTCCCAGCCAGCTTCCCCCAGTTTATATAGTGAGCATGAAATTCTATCATATGGAATATCCTTTTGGTTAGTCTAGGTCAGCTGTCCTGGTCACATTCCCTCAAAGTTTCTTGAACACCTCCTTACTGGCAGAACATGGGAAGCCGAAACCCCCTTAATTGAGGTGAAGTACTACTTATTAGCAACTAAAACATCAGTATGCATCAACATTATTCTCATACTAAATCCTAAACACAGCATGGTACTTACCACTAGGAATAAAATTAATCTATCCCAGCCAAAACTAGGACACTTGGTAGCATTATGTTTTCTATGTGGTAACAGAAAAGCCTATGTAATGTGAACAGAAAACAGCTGAATCTTTTTTTCCCAAATATTCTTTTCTTTACAGGCAGGATTAAATTTAAAAGATGGGTTTAGTGCCATTAATAAAGGGTCTATGGTCCTCTTAATTTCTACATTAAGTTCAGAAGTATCCCAGTAATATCCATATCATCTACATCTAGGTACTAAGTTATTCAAATAAGACTTTCCACAACTGAGAAAATTCAAGTCAGATTACTTTTCCTAAATGCATGGAATGATAACTAAACTACCTCAAAGATCCCAACATAATTAGTCTTATTATCGACTATAATGTTGCCATTTTTAACACAGTCTGTATTTTCCCTAACCAATTTTCCATATTCATGGTCTTACAACTTGCTGTGATTTTGTAGAAAACTGCTAATTAGTAAGAGATTAATTTGAATGTGTTCATTCCTACCACACTTTATAGTAGCCAACAGACCTAATAGTGTTGCTACAGTGAATCATCAGGGAGTCCAGTTTTATTATTATGTTTCATAATGAAGGCACATTATCCCAAACCTTTTAATTTTAAGGCCCATCCACAACACGCAGAAAAGTCTAATGAACCAAGACAACTGAATTCAGAACCATAGAGAGACAGGAGTTTGTATTCCCAATAAAAATGTGCAGATACTGAAAATAAAGTATGTTAAGCATGTTATGGTTAACAATTGCCTGCACTTTACTCACTGAGGAATTCCATTCTGGTATTTGAAGTGGCTAAGGAAGATAATAGACAGGGGCTACAGTTGCCCATATTTTTTCCTAGCAATAATTTTCCTTTTTCCCTAAAGACAACAGATAAAGCAAGCTATCATATTTTAATTCCATTTTTCTCAAACCTTTCCAACTGACTTAGGCTCAGAGTCTGAAAAGTTGCATTTTTTTTATGTGGCTGAGAATCCTTGAGCTGGCCCTATCTGTAGTGTGCTAGTGAAAGCACTCATCTATCAGTTTAGTTAAGATCAAATAACTTTTCCAGATGCAATATGCACTTTCCGTTTTAAAACATACAGTATTTTTCCACTGAAAATTCACTTAAGTCTTATACCATGAATATCTGACAGAAAACCACTAGTAGGGGAAAAAAATGAAAAAGATAAAATTGTTGGATGGTTGGAAAAAATAAAATTAGAAACATTTTTATTGTCAGATATTCTGAATATATGAAGTGACATATTCAGAGAACTGTGCCATAAACATTATTTAACTAATTTTTGGCCAATTTGACTAGACCTTTCTCATGTTGAACAGTACTCTGCTCAGATTATTCAATTAAGTTCATGGAGTGAGATATTCACTGGAGAAGATGCAAATTCCCTTCTTTGCTGAGTCAGATGTTACCACTTCGATGGAAGTTATTAAATATTCTCTTGTAAATACTGACACTGAACTATTGATTTTATAGAATGAGAAAAGAATGTTTTGTACTATTATTGAGAGTATTTTTACATTCAAAATGTAACAAGAAATATGTGAAGGAATATAAATATGTGTTTGTGGCATATATCTTTGGGCATATAAAGATAGGTACATTATGCAGGTCTGAGTAAGTATTTCTTAAAAATTGTTGAAAATACAGTAACAGAACGGATAGACATAGTAAAGAATCCTGTGATTAAGCTCAATCATTAAGTTCCTTTGAATAAGATCTAAGTGACAGTATAAATGACATTACATGACTTAAGATTGCTTTTTATCTGCAAAATGTACAGGATTATTACTTTCTAAGACACACACAGAATGCTGATTTATTAACAGATTTATTGACAAGGAAACTTAGTCTTTTATGAGGGTTTGCAAACTGCTGTTTGTCCACCAGGCATGCATCAGCTCTTGTGTTTCTGCCTTGCAACTGCTGCTGTGAACTTTTCTGGACACATTTGAAAAAGCTTAACAGTTTGCTATCTTCCTGGTAGACGATAGGAAACCTAAACAAACCATCAATAGCAGAGAGGTGTTCTGTCTCAGAAACTACTACAAGAACAAGGGATCATTAAACTTATGTTATAATTCATTATATTCAATTTATACAACTTCCAAAGAAGAAATGCCATAAAGGAAATGGAAGTTGTGTGAGGGCATGTGACATATTGTAAGCCAGTGAGTTTTTGCAAAGTATTATTTCTGTAAATAATCTTTTTCCCTCAAATCCAAATAATTATTTTGATGCTTGCCTTCCCCATCTACATGAAACTCAGAATTCTAACTTTCATATAAATCAAACATTGCCTGCTTTTTTGTTGTTTACTGCATTTTATAGTATAATACATCATAAGATTATCTGTGAACAACATTAAATGCTGTAAATTACTGTAAAATGAAGCAACATATCACAATGTGTGGCTGGAACTGCAAATCATTGCTATTGCTTGCTTTCCAGACAGATGTTGTTTTTCTTGAGCTCATGGTGTCAGAATTATTTTTTTTCTACTTTACATACCTGACCTTAAATTATTCTGTTATCAAAACCCAGCAGGTGTATATGGGCATATATGCACACATATACATACGAACATATATATATATATATGAGCTATCATTTATGAATTGAATGAAAAGATGTTTTGAACTGGTCAAAGTAAAATGAAAAAGCATATATAATTCTTCATTAGAATTGGTCTACAAATATAAGCTATAGCTTAAACTAATGAAGCTATGATTAGTTTTGATAGGCTTTAAATAATTATCTTGTGCTACATTATTAAGCTGAACTGATATCATTACCTGCTTTGTTTCAACTTTATACAACATTTTTCCAAGGTTGTCAGAATTGTCAAACCTTTCTAAGGTTACATTTTCTGTGACAATGGATTAAAACTAAACATAAGGGTTTTTTTTCCCCTACTTTTAGTTGTAGTTTGTCACTGAAAATAGACAGTTCAACATCACAAAATCCTTAAAAAATTACTCACATGTTAAATTAACCTAGGGATGTTTCCCTATCTTCAATGTGGCAACACTGTTGACTTAAAGTCCATTTTTGCTATACACTGATGTAGGCAGGAGCCGACAGCTCTGCAAACAGGCAGAAGCTCCATGCAGAGCTGCTAATCAACTCTGTTCAACAACTGATATTAGTTAGGGAACTAGTGGATTAGAACAATGTATTTGCAAAATGTCAGATCTGTTTGTTTTGAGACAGCAAGAGCTACTTGTGAGGGAGATTAAAGATCAGATGAGGTCCCGTGAGGGGAAAAAACCCCCATATAATTCAGTAAGGGCTCTGTGTTTGAAACATAGAGTAATATATAATAAAATCAGCACCATTTCAAAGAATCTCAATTCAAGACAAAAAAAAAACAACCAAAAACCAAAAAACCTCTGCCTAAGTCAAGAGAGCAGGAGATATACCACATAGGAGTATATCAGGAAGGGATTTGGATCACAAAGTCCTTCTGTTTATGTGAAGTAGAAACTTGATTTAATCTTGTTTTATAAACAGACTTTATCCTTTATCATTTTAGTAAAGGAAAACAGAGAACTTGCCCTTCTCATGGAGTACAGATAATGTATATTTTAGAATGAAAAACATTTTTGTATATACAAACCAGATTAACTGTTAATTCTTTAAAGGCCATGAACATAAATGGCTAAACTCTCCTAGAATTTAGATGTATTTTACATTGCATATTGAGTTGGAATCTATGGTATAGCTCCTAAGTGTTTATATGAGTAGCTGTGCTAAATCCACAGACACAGGGACCCAGAGCAGAAACAGGCAGAGGTGAGTCCTGCCAGCTGGCTGATTAAAGCTGAAGCAGAGGCACTCCCTTCCTTACATGTTTCATGCTGATGATACTGGGAACCAACCTAAAAGAAAGAGAGAGATTTCCCAGGGTCAAGTGGGAATATAATGAGCCAGGATTAAGTTCTCAGACCAAAAGGAATTCTTCTTTAGGCTTGAATGGGAAATAATTCAGTCCTCTTGCACGGGCTATTGCTGACGTAACCTGCAGATGAAGTGCTACCTTCAGAGTGGCTGTTTGCTCCTTAGCCTGCAGAATTAGTTTTAATAGCAAGGCATATAAATTTAAGGACTGCTGAATACAGTCCTTGGTGTTCATCTCCTAATTGCATAGATACCAGGTATCTAATTGCGACAATATAAAAATTATACCTGGTTTTCTCTTAGAAGAACATACCAGAATGTATGAATTCTGTCATAAATTAGACATTTCAGGAAATCCTGTCTATTTGGCACAGATGAGATCTCAGCTATGTAATTTGCCTGGTTTTGGACTTCAAATTTAAACAAAAATTTGGACAAGTGTGACGCAGTCTGGAAGGGAGTTACAATGACCTGAAATCTAGAAAACAATTGCCTATGAGGAAAGTGTGAAGAATTCAGCTACTGTAATCTGAAGAAATGAAAACTAAAGGGAGATAAAACAGTAGATTTCAAATCTTTAGGGGGTTGAACTGAATGATCTCTAAGGTCCCTTTCAACCCCTAATACCCTGTGATAATCTATGGAAAATTATGGTAGAAAATGATAAATAAATAAACTGTTCTCCAAGGGGAAAGGAAAACTGAAATAGATTAAATTGTATTGAAGGAGATCCAACTTAGATGTTAGAAAAAACTTTCCAGCTGTGAGGATATTTAAGCAACATAACTGTGCTGTCAGGATGTGGAATCTCTAAGTTTAGATGCTTTTAAGAACAGGTTAGATAAACATCTGTCAAGAACAGTTTATACATAGTGACCTTCTATTCAGGAGGGAATTTCCACAGTCGTGAATTCTTTGTGAAGTTTTTCAGGTTCATTTTCTATGATTTAACACATCTCAAAAAATATATGGTTAATTAATTTACAAATTAATAGAAAGTATCATCCAATCATTAAAGTTTCATTCCCTTTTAGGGCTGTGCTTTTGGTTTGGGTTTTTTTTTTTTCGTTTTTTTTTTTTTCTCTGTTTTATGACCAAATAATGCTTGTATTGCTTAATAAATACCACCTTTAAGAGGTATACAGCATAGCTGTCTGTAAGACAGAGCAGGACGCTGCTATCATTATTTATGAACAATAATACTTAATGTATTACACAGTTGTTTCACTTTGGCAGAGAGAAAGGATTCCATTTACAACATAAAATTAACATTCATCCAATATATAGAGTAGCTGAAATTTAAACAATATGCAGGCTTTTAAGAATAGGTGAAATATTTGTCATTTTTGTAGTTGTAATCCTACTTGTTCCAGGCTCATTCCTGTAATAAAATCTTAGAATATCTGCCATATAAATGTATTCTACTTAATTTATATTGTACTTAAATATATGACTATTCTAGAAGGTTGGATTAAGAAGGCATACTCTCCTTTTGTGATTAATGTTAACTCAGAGAGCATACAAAGCTATTTATCAACAGATGCACTTTCTCACCTGATAAAGTCTGTTCATCCAGATATTTCTTTTCCTAAAACAAACTTGTATAAACATTCTCTAATGTATAAAATATGGCAGTTCCGCATAGCTTTGAAAATGAAAAAGGTATTTTATTCAGAACTTCAAAAGGTTTTATTTTTCCAGAATAGCATGGCTATGTAATTTATGTTATTTATACAGAACAATTCTGCAGTTCATGTTCCAGTATTCAAAAGAAAAAGAAAAAAAAAAAAGAAAAGATACAGAGGTGTTTCTTTGATGCTCAGAAGTGTTCACAATACATACATACATATATATATAAAACTTACACAAATCTTTGTCAGTAAGTTGTTATCATAAGAGTATAGTACAAAAAAATTATCACCAGTAAGGAAGGCAAAAGACAAACCTATCCTTCATACAGTAGCAGGTCTATTACCCTCTTTACAATAAATGTTCCATACAGTAAATCCCATAGATACGTTTCTTGAACAGTGCTGTATAAATCACTTAAAATAAGCCAGTCAGAGTGATTTCAAAATGGTCTGTGAGCCTAAAACAGTGCTGGAGGACAGATGTTTATAATCACCAGTGCTTCTTATTAATTTTTCCAAGTGTTTCTCCAAAGCAGGTACCTAAGAATTTGTTTGGTTTTAGTTAAGGGAAATTCAAGCCTGAATAGTGTTCCAGACTTTACAAAACACTTCTATTAGAAGGCTCCGTTGACAGAAAGTTTGTAAGACCTGGCAAAAAGGGCAGCTCTGTATAGAAAACAGAACATTCAACAACTACAATGCCAGTTAGATTAGGGTTGAGTAATGTTTTCTTTTGAAAATGAAAAAATGTTGGGGAGAAGCTTGTGCCAGGCATGCATAGCAATCCTGATAGCAGAGATTGCATTCTACTGGTAGTAAAGTGCTTAAAGTTTGCTACAGCTTTCCAAGATTAACTATTATACACCAAAACTTGCTTTTCCGTACACTTCTCCTTATCTGAACTGAGAGAAGTAAACAAAGTAACAAAGTTTTCCATGTAGAAAAAAAAAAATACAAAATGTAAGGCGGCCTCTGAAATAAATCAAAACATAAAAATGAAGTTTTTTTTCTGACAGTTATTTAGATTTAGCATTTATTAGAATCCTTGAAAAGACAAAATAATTATTGCATATGAGCACCAGACATTTTTGGGTTTACATTTTTTCTAGTTGAAAAAAAACAAAATTGAAACTAATACAAATTGTTTAAAAAATAGAAGCCTTTGGAATTTGTCTTTTACAACTGAAGTAGAGGTAACATGAAAAAACTAAGGCCAGAACTACCTATGATATAACTTGTAATAATAGCTGAAATGTAATTAGCAACTGTAAAACAATTATATTTGGGTAGGTAAAAAGAATGGAGACCTGGTTGTATTTCATTTGTGGTAATCCAGTGAAAAAATGATGTTTAACAAGCTCCACAAAGGAAAATAAACCGGGTGCTCATTATTTATTTTGATTATAAGGCAAAATATGAGTTCAAGAGATGCAATGATCAATGGCTGATACTGTCCTTTAATGCAGTAGATTGCAAGGAAATTACTTCAATGATGCCTGTGACAGACACACAGTAGAGAGTCTTGAGAGGGATGTTTCCTAGAGGAGACCTGAGTCCCTGATGCTTGAGAGCTAGCCTAGGGGAAGCTTCCTTCTGTCAGATCTTAATGTTACCTGCTATTTGCAGTATCTCACATGTGTTTGTGTACTTCAGCCACTCTGTTTTCTGGAGTAAAAGTGAAAGTTTATATTGATCTACAGTTAATGTGATTACAGGTACTAACATACACAATAATTAAATTATTAATGCATTAAAGGATAACTACATGTAATGTATGGTAAGTGACAATTCAGAACATTCTTTCTATTCCATTTTGGTGCTTGCCAGCACTTTTTAGCTCACTACACACTGTTATTAGTAGTGAACACTTACATAAGTAACCTCATAAGTGAGTCAGGCTGTACTGTGTGTAAGTGCTGCTGCAAGGCATGTAATGGTTAGTCCAACACATCAAAAGTCACCTTGAAACTCTGGTATATTTAATTACTGTATGGAGAGAAGATAGGAGAGAAAGAATTAAAAAATGCTATATGTGTGTGTGTATAGATACACGTATATGTATACATTAATATACAAATGCATTAAGTACACTTTCTGCCCTGCTTACCTTCTAAAAATGTTCTCTATACATATATTGTAATTTAGAGGAATGTTAGAGAATCTCAAGGATGCTATAGATTTCTAATAAAAAAGACACCTTTTTCTCTTCCTTTTGTTTATGGATACTCCCTTAGTATGTAATAGTAAAAACATTTTTTAAAAGATTATTTAAAATTATGTTATTAAAAACAATATGACTTACTTGACAACCTCATAGATGTTCCAAGGGAACAATGATTTTTAAGTCACTATTCCTCTTTATTAAAGCATGTGTAATCTTATTTGATTTGAATTTGACTTGAAGCAATATAATTTTACCCATAAACAATAGGCACAAACTGAATAATCAAGTAAAAAGTTGAAGTGGGTAGCTTTTGAAAACCATGAAGTTTAATGTTATTTTAAGTAAACAATGAACAAACACATAACATAAAATTTTCCATGCTTAGAAGAGTTGAGCCATTAATATATTACCTTTTTTTGTTGTTTGTTTCCCACTGCAATTAGTGTCACTTTCCCAGAATATGGTCACTGAATTATGTCTATAACTGTTCTGTGCTTCTCATGCTTAGATGGTTAGTTATCAGTATTTCTATACATCTTAAATATGTAATAACTGAGAAAAAAAAATCAAAAATGTATAAAAATGAACTTACTAAATGTACTTGTTATCAGAGCTGCACTTCTAACATTATCCAGTCAATGTCCAAGTTTCACATTTGCTTTGCCTTATTATACGAAAGTGCCTATCATACTATACATGTTAGCAAGTCAAAACTATTTATGCTATTTTTTAAAATCACTTTTACACGATTGAAAACTACACAATAAATTAAGATAGGTGTAACAACTGATAGAAACAGACAGGTATAGACAAACCGTTTTGACAGTCTACCCAGATTAAATATTGTTATAGAATAAAAGAAAAATGCTCACATTTTGTAAGGACACCATGTTATCACACCAGTGTACAGCTTGAAGAACATATAGATCATGATGATTTAAGAAGAACTCATATGCATCACATTTCCTCTACAGACATTTGGAATGAGTCTAAGAATCCAAAATTTTCAATAATTTGACATTATGACATGTAAAATTCAGAATTTCCTCAGGCTAAGACAAATGCCTTAAAATAGCCTTTTTTTTTTTTTTTTTTTCCAAATCCTTTCTTGCTCTTGCTGAGGTTTTGACATCTGAGCCACAGGGGATTTCATTGCTATTATTGTAGGGTCTTGGGGGGGGAAAGATGACTGATTTTTGTGGGTTTTTTTTGTTGTTGTTGTTTCTTTTTTAACATCCACTGATCATCCTTATATCATTCTAGTAATTACAACTCTTAGGCAAAATAATTTTGTTTCAGGAGAACTTTGACTTAAGGATTCCATGTAAAAAAGTGCCCTATCCTTTTTGAAAACTCATAGCCCAAAGAAAGGAATAGTTTTGTGTGTAGGTGGATAGTCAGAGCCACAACAGAATGTAATTGTGGAAAATCTCAGCTTCAGTTCCAATTTACTCAAAAAAACCCCATTGAATGGTTTTCAAGTGTACTCCTAAAATGTGTTGTAGGATGTTCAAATGCTCAGTTTTGTTATGGCACAATGTTCAGTAAAATATTGTCATAATAAAAAAGTGTGGGCAGAATTCTGTTAAGTGTCCTATTTGTCATACCCAACAAGATTACATGTTAGTATCTTCGATGTTGCTAAGATATTGGTATTTTTTTTTAAATTACAGATTGCTTTTTCTGGTTTTACTTTCACATTGTACATATGTTTCTACTTGACACTAGTCTAGAATAAAAATGTATAAAATCAAAACAAAATATTAGTTCTCTTGCTTATTCAAAATAGTGCAAGGACAAGCCAAAAATACAGGTTTTTTTCCAGGTTTAACAAACTTACAGTTAAATAATAGCATGTACTTCTTACTCAAAAAGTTAACTAAGTTACTTATGTTAGGAAATAAAATTATATCTGTGTTAAAATAGGTCCAAAATATCCCATAAAAATGTTTTCATTGGATACTAGATTTCAGACCCACCCCACCCCCAAACAGCTCAAGTATCTTTCCTACAGGAAATGTTCACTCAAATATGGAAACTTTCTATTTTAAGAAAGCAAATTTCCATCTAAGAAAATCTGGGTATTTCATGAATATTGTAGTCTACAGTTACTATGATATAGTAAAGATTAAAAAGTAGCAATTTTTACAGTGATTGATTTTATCCGCTGGAATGTAATATCAATCTGTTTATTTAATCAGAATTCTTATTGTGGTTCTTGAACCACATGCACCTTAATTTGATATAAAAATGTCAGGGCATTCATATGAACTTATGCTAAACTAGTTAAACTCAATGCATTCCAAGCATGTAAGATACAACATGTGGATTTCTGTTCTCTAACCTTATGAACATTTGCACATGTTCAGGAAAGCCCACTGGATAAAATTTATGTATTGCTAATGATTTTTATTGGCCCCATGGCCCAAAGTAGTGGCAAAAAGCCCAGGAATTTGAAAGAATCCTGTTTTACTTAGTAGTCAGAATGCAAAGAGTCATAAAAAGATAAAGGTTTTGATGGAAGTCCTAATGCTTTCTAACTGGCAGAACTGAGCTTGCTTGTGCTACGCAGCATTTTGTTGTCAGATTTCTAAAGCATTTTTTGAGGGGGATATCCTAGCTCAACATATTAAACAATGATGTAAAGACAGGATTATATCCTTGATGTATTTTTTTTTTCCCACCATTTCCTTGAGGACCTGAAGTGGAAGATCCACAAAAGCATAAATTGAGATGCATGTAGAAATTAACTAGGTTAATATCTCTTTGTGTGGTATCATTTGGAAATCTCTCAATTGGAACTCAGTATCTTAAGGATATGTGATACTATTTGTGGGTAGAGAAGGCATACCATTGGAATTGAGGAGATTTGGCTTTCGACATCATAGTCACCTGTGGCTGGTACTGAGGATGCTAAGACAGATGTTTGTTCAAGACTTAATCATTCCTCAAAAAGCCATAAAGTTTGCAGATTCCTTTCTGCAGCTGCAGACGTACAGCTAAGAGGGAAGAATGTAATGGTAGGCTGTTTTCCATAATACTTCTGCTGACAGGGTGTTGATTCCAGTAGTTATGCAAAGGCACTGGAGAACCTTTCTAATCTCTAAAGACCCTTAAATGTGAAAGGGTGGTCATCCTTTTCCATTTTCCTGGATTCTATTTCCTTAGTCTTGCTGAAAAAAAGAAATTTCCTGACCCTCCACTAGATTGCTGGGAGAGGGGTAGGTAAGTTTACCCTGTCAGCATTTAACTACTCCCAAGTCTAAAATCCAAAGCATAGAGAATTCAAAATTCATGAAGACAAAAAAACCCACAAAAGTTTCTGGCATGCAACGAGACAAAACTACAGCAAATGGAATAAGTAGTACATTTCATGGAAAAATCTGTATAAATTCTTGACATCTTTTGCTTGAAAGTTGATTGTGGTAATACCTCTGGTGGTAATACCTCTGCCTTTGAAAATTTGGGCAGAGACAGACAGAATGGTTGCCTGTGTAGGTTGCCTTGGTTTAGACTATCAACACCAACTATGCTTCATTCATATTACATTTTCATTAGTTCCCCAAAATCAAAGTCAATAGACTTAAACTTATCTATATATGCTTAAAATGGTATAAAGCCATACTATGTTTGGAAACCGACAGATAAAGAGTTATGCAAAATTTGTAAACTGGTGCAAACATTATTACTCTTCTTCCAGTGAACATCAACTCCACAGTTTAAAGTGATTCCATCTGTGGTTTCATAAAAAAAAAAAAAGAAAAGAAATCACAATATCTAGATTATAATTTTTAATTATCAGTTATTTGCTATTGATCTAGTTTTCACATTTCTTATGCTCATATTCTAACTTCATTATGTTAAAAAAAAAAACAAAAACCACTGTAAAACTGAAATATAAAAACAGTACACAGATATTTGCAAATGTTTGACATAACTGTGCTTTTCCTCAACCAAAATCTAGACTTTGATGTTTAAGGAACACAAAGCAGGAACACAGAATATATATATATATATTTTAGACAATTTAAACACTCACTGTCACAGAAAACGCAGAGCTCTTCAAAATACTTTAAATTTTGTAAAACATAATGGGGAAAGGTTTGGAGATTTTGAGATGTTCACTAGTTCTCCTAAAATCTTCACTGTTTACAGTAGGTCTGATGAAGAAAAGAGTAACAGGATACAAAGGGAGAATTATTCCTTATGTAATTATCAGTATTATTACTGTAATCAAAATTATTATTTTAAGTAGAGGTTAATTATTTTCAAATATATGCAAGTTTTTGATTTAGTTATATGGCAAGAATGATGAAAGAAAGAAAAATCAGGTGGCATTTAACTTATTATCTACTGCACAGAAAAAATGGAAAATTAGGAATTCAGGATGGTGTTTGATATCAAATATTATGAAGTAAAGGTAAAGACTTATTCTTACTTTACAATGAATCTATCATATAGTTTTAAAGAAACTGGAACTTCATGGACTTAAAGTTGTTCCTATTTTCTAGCATAGCAAGTCAAATAAGCAAACAAACAAACAAATAAATAAATAGTGATGCAATTAATTTCTTCACTAAATCTGTGACCATACGCTGCTGAGTTCTTAATACCCTTCATAAGGGTTTAAGAGCAACAGGAACTACTCATCTAATCAATTTTAGAACACATATATTGGTATGAAATGAACTGTAACTCAAAAGTTCTTTGTAACTGTTAATATATAAATTAATCGAAACATTAATATCTCAGTGTTTCCAATAACTACCTACATAACTGGGTATGTGTTTGGTATTCATAATATAACTATCAATATTGTTTAGATTAAATTATTTAAAAGATATTTTTTTAAAAAAGCACACAAATATATTTTGTACATTACTTTGAAATTAAATTGGAAAATGAGTTCTTTACAGCTTGAAGAAAAAGAAATTGCAAAGAACCTTTATTTAAATAATTAAGTTTAGCTCAGTGCTGTTTCACTCAGCACCTTGGGGGAAAGGAAGGAATGGAAGAAGGATGAACAACATTATCTCAGAAAATTTATTTCCTTAAAAGCTTTTTTAAAAAAATATGTTTAAGCAGAGATCACACCTGGCCAAACATTAATTCTGGCAAATTAAACACTAAGAAAGATATGAGTGATCAAAAAGTTTCTTCATAGTAAAGACAGGTCTCTAACCTAAGCTACAGTTTACATCATAAGCTTCAACTGTAATTATAATATTAGTATTTATTTTAAAAATCCCTATAAGAGTCTACTATTTTCCTATTCATGGTCTTTACAAAGAGACCAATGTAACTTGAATTTAACATTGAGTGGCAAGATATTATTTTGATGCTGGAACAGGTCCAGAGAAGGGCAAAAAGGTGGTGAGGGATCTGGAAAGCATGGCTTATGAGGAGAGGTTGAGGGAACTGGGGTTGTTTAGTCCAGAGGAGACTGAGAGGAGACCTCATTGCTCTCTACAGCTACCTAAAAGGTAGAGTTTGATCTCTTCTCCCAGTTTATTGATAGAACAAGAGGAAATGGCCTCAAGTTGCTTCAAGGGAGGTTTAGATTAGATATTAGGAAGAAATTATTTCCTGAGAGAGTGGTGAGGCATTCAAACAGACTGCCTGGGAGGTAGTGGTGTCACCATCCCTGGAGGTGTTTAAAAAAAAGAGTAGATGTAGCACTTGAGGCTGTGTCCCAGTGGTTAGAGAGATGTTAGGATGAAGGTTGGACTTTATGATCCTAGAGGTCCTTTCCAACCATTGCAATTCTATTATTCAAATATGTTGTTAGAGTTCTTAGAGCCTGGATTCATTAACTTCCATTTATAACATGGCTGGTTTTTTTCTTGATTTACATATTTTTCTTTTATTTACATATTCATTCTGATATACTAACTTCATTATATATTTCTAGACAATTTTCCTAAAGTATTTGTTCTCCCTGATATTTTCCAATGATAATAAAGTTTGGTGGGTTTTTACTTTTTTTTTTTTTTTTTTCTAAGAAAAATTAGTTATTACTAAATTTTACTACTAGCCAAGTCACCTGTGAAAATGTTTGGTTTTCTCCCACCACTAGCCCTATTTTTTCACCAAGTCTTTTTTCTAGCTGTAGTGTAATTTCTGGCAACTTAGCATCAAGACTTTTCCTGCACTTTTATTCATAGAACAAATTATCACAGATAGATCTAGTGAAGAAAACAGTCATAGCATTAACTACTGTAGAAAACTGTATTCTTGAGAACTGGAAAAGATCACTTCATTCTACCTCTTCTACAGGAAGAAGTGTAAAGCAGCCATGAAATGACAAAAGCTCATGGAAATAGCTAATCTTGGTTGAGCAAATCAAGTTATTCAGGAAATAGGGTATTTAAAGAAAAATTGCTTTCTTACAAAATTAGGATGTATACTATTTATCTTTGAGTCATATGGCATTTTTAATAGCAATGCTGATGATGTATCTAAAGGATGCAATTTTTTTTTATTAGGTGTCTATATATATATTTAAAAAGAAGATGGAGGCTTGAATATTCTTCTATTTAAAATGGGAAAAAATAATACTCATGAAGTTGTTGCTAATTAGAAACAAAGCACAAAATAATTGTTTCTAGCTAGTCAATTACTGACATAGTCACTGCTTTGGAAATGCTGGCTCAAGAGCTCTGGAATTCACATGTCAGCTGATGTTAGCTGAACTCCTCTCCTACACAAATGAAGCAGATGGCAACTTCCTTGGGCTGAAGGAAGACAGCATAAAAAAAATTCCTCATGCATTTTGCTCATGCATTAAAACTTTATGAATAGATTCTCATAAGCATACTGTAAAAATGCTGTGTTAAACTGACAGCTCAGAGGGATTGGACACATAAGAGAGTGTTTACTTTGAATCAAGAGGTTTGTTAAGAGTGCATATTTAAGAGCTGTAATTGTTTACAGGTATATTTTGTATATCTCATGCCTATCAAATTGAAAGCCCTGGTAAAACTCTGTCATCATATACTCTCTTTAGCTATAAGCAGCAGAACATTTTCAATATTGTAGAGAATTTTCCCAAAATAACATTGAACAGTAAAATGATGGCCAGACATGGAATTAACAATTTGATAGTGCTTAGCATTATTTGCTTAGGATACAGACAGACTCAGAATTTACTATTACATAAGGAGCTATCAAAGGTAAGGTAGCTAAATCACCCTAGGATATTTCAGTCCTCAGTTTTTGGAAAAAAAAAATAAAAAAAAAATGAGGTACTCCATTTTAAAGAAGATATTCCTGGGATCACTAGTTTGACAAGTTTTTCTTTAGAATGTCATAGTATCAGGCAACTTTCTACTTTCTATTCTCTAATAGCTCCACTACTGATGCAATGCAGTTGACCAACCATGGTGACATAAAAGGAAGCCCTGCTCACACAAAAAATCACATATTGATGTAATATAGTCTTGAAGAAAGGTGGTTTTAATAAAGAATTCTCTTTATACTGGAGGCGGTTTTTTAGATTTATATCCTGTAGACTATGATGACAACTCAATAATGACTGTGCCAGACCCCTATATTAATATGATTTAATATGGCAAAATTTCTAGAAATGTGTTTTTAGAAATATTATGAGTCAAAAAAATGTTCCTCTGAAGCTGAAGCTCAATAGTTTTTTAAGGGTTTGAATTCAAACCCTTATATATATATGTCCAAAAAAAAAAAAGGCAAAAAAAAAAAGCACAAACAAATTAGTTAGTTAGTCTTTACATACCTTACATATAACAGATATATGGTTAATATTCCATACTCCTGCTACAGAGGTAGATCACTCCAATGCACTTCTAAACCTTTTGAAGTTTGTGGTTTTGGAGTTAGGAAAAGACTGGCTGTGTATTAAGGTGTAAATGACAGAAATTTTACCTTGAAGTACCAGCTATATTAAAATGTATTACAGAGCTAGAGTTTTCTAAACTGGGATTTAAATGACTGCGCTAAGGTGAAAGGCTACAGGTTTCCAAATATTCAGAATTTAGAAATTAATCAATAATTCAGTCTATTAAACTTCTGTTTTCTTCTCAAAATCTCCCATAATGTGATATATATTTTAATACTCTAACAAAGCACATTTACAACAAAATTATTAAATTAGTGCTCTAACTGCAATTTGTATGTGGATATTCTCATTTGGCAAAATACATTAACTATCTCGTAAGTCACTCATGCTTTCAGCTTGTGTTTTTGTATATTTATTTTCCCCCTGTTTACAACAGTCTACTTTCTGTCTCATCTCAGTGCTCCATAAGGCCAGTCAATAAGGTGTATGCAACTGTGTGTTCATATGAGAACATTCCTGGTCAGTAAACAGTTTTATTTTTCCATTGTGTAAAACTTAATCCTATGTCCATCATTCCCCTAAATCTTTCATCATCTATCCCAGGTTGATATTTGATTTTCAAGTGTATGTGGGACAGTGAGAAACCATGTAAATTAAGAGATATTTGTGTCACTGAGCAAGGTTCTGTGGGTTTAACAGAAGGGAAGAGATCTACTAACAATGAGATATTGCTTAATTCTGCTTAACTAGACACTATAAATAGCTTTGGTCAGCTGTGACTCAGGGACAGAATTCCTTTTCCATAACTCATCCTTTAATAGGAAAGCTGCAATTTAGTCTTTATACCTTGTGGGGACAAATCCCTCTAGCTGTCATTATTTGAGCAATGATATATCTTACTGTGTTTGGAGATGCCAAGGAAGCTGGAACAATCTGTATGATTTGAAGCTACTGTCAAGTTTATATTTAGCTGAGTATTCTGCTTTTGATTTGAGCTTCTGTCAGAAGTTTTGGAAATGAATGTGATATGAGGCAGGTAGTGAGTGATCTTTCCACCAACGTCTTCCCACTGCTTCTTCTATTTAGCCACAGGAAAAGTACATATGACCTGCTATTACAATGTATCTAAACAGTTTGAGAGGTGGTGTTTTATAGCAGAGGTGTAAAAACTAGGAAGGAAATATCATGATGTGTTTTGCCTTGTATATATTTTCTTTGTTCTACATTGAAAAAAAAAAATGCATAAAATACATAATTTCATTCATATTTCAGCTGCAGACAGAAAACACAATGGATGAAACAACTTGATAATGATTCACAACATCTTCCCTGATGCATTTCACACCTGCTAACCAAGGTCAGTAATAAATTGAAATAACTCAGTACAGGAAACAGTTGGCAAGCAAACAGTTTTGCAGGCCCTTTACAGATATAGACTTAAAAGTTGTCCAGGACTCACATTACCATATAGTTCACTGATATTAATCTAATATTTGTCTTATACATGCATGCATGTGTGTATGTATGCACAATCATATATATGTGAGTACATATATGTAAAGTAATGCATATGTGTAACTGCATTCACACAGTCTTTTCCAATTCATAACAGTCTTCAAAGAAAAAAATCCGCAGTGTAATCAATTACTTGAATCAGTTTCTGAGAGACAGTGTTTAAGAGGAATCTGGGGAAAAAGAAAAAAAAAAAGAAAATAAATGTCTATTTTTATATTTAGACTTTTAATGGTAAGCATGCTGAACAAAACTAGAAAAAAACCTTTTACAGATTTAGTTGTCTCAAAAAAAAGGGAAAATTGAAAATAATTCTAAACATTTCTGCTTAATTTTGATATGTATTTCTTTTCAAAAACAAAAAGTAAAACAAACAAATGAACCAAAACAACTCAAACAACCAAAATGAAACAAACCAAAGATAAATAAACAAACAAAACCACAAAAATAAAGACAAAAAAAAGAAGAAACAATCCCTTGAAAAATACCGAAGAAACTGTGGACATCAAATTTCAAACTTTTTAATTGATTAGCTTGCATATTAATGATTTTGTTCAGGAGATATCATCAATTCTATATAATCATAAACTAAACTAACTTCTCTAAGACACACTGTAGTGTTGCCAAGGAAAAAATGATCATTATAATTTAAAACCTTTCAAAGTGGAAAGTGAAATGATTTTGTGATGGGGAGAGACAGACCAAACTATTTTTAGGCCATGTCCATCATAAAACTTCCAGGACAGCTGGAACATTAGATAGCAAATAAAAATTAACTGTATTAAGCCTTTCCTATGGGTGATGAACTCATCAAAAATTAAGACAGGATTTCTTGAGATCCTTTCAGCTATGCTGGTGTGACAAATCAAACCAATAGTTTTGTAAAACCAAGATTCTCATTCTTATTTCCCTGTATACATATTTTACACAAAACCAATAAAAACTACTATGATTTATAAAATGCTCTTCAGGATTTTTTTTTAATAATACAATTATATACCAAAGTTAATTTATACAGGAAATTTATAAGGGCATAAATATTATTCTACTAGTGGAAAACAGCTATAACTTATAAGGGTCATTCTTTAACTGGAAACATAAAATGTTTAAGAAACAGGCCTAGAAACCAAATTTATAATTCAACTGGATACTAAAAATTAGGGTTTCATGGGACAATATTTTTAAAGCACACTTTATCTTCCAGAACCATCTTCAGCAGAAACATATCCTACAGGAAATAGCATAACCATCTTTACCTTTGGTCATACTTCATTCCACTCCATGGGTACTACCCTCTAATGTATTGATTGACATAATCAAATTAAATTTGGTGCTATTTCTAAGTTCTTAACTTGTTTTTATCCAGTTGTTTGTCTGTTACAGATTTGATAAAAAGACCACAAAATAGTCTATCTTTCTAGAAACATCAGGTTTTTTAGTCAAAGATACCTATATTTCTAGCTTTCATTTTATTTAGAGTGCAATTCAGTTACATTCATTTCCCTAAATATCAGCAGCTATGGAGCAAAAGTAAGAAACTTTTTGAAAAACAGAACAAGAAAAATGATTCAATTGACACTCCAATTTAAAAACCCTGATATTTTCACTGGTCTAAGTACTGGGTTTGATTTATACAGTCTAGAAGACAGTGAGCCTTCTCTGTTTCCTTTGTTCTTCTCTGCAAAGCATGACTACTTCTTATTCTCACATAGAGAACATAGAAATATTTCATCTGAAAATCCTCTGAAGTGTGCATAACTGTCAAATGATGCTATAGGTACAGAACAAACACACTGAATTTGTAGAGTATGTTAGTATTGTAACTTCACTGCTCTCCCAGGTGAATTTTGCAAATAGTGTAGAGTTTAGAGCATAAAAGGCAAAGGCTGACAGCTTTTTAGCAGAGCTGAAATCTCTGGCAAACACATTTGCTGAACTTTCAGTTTTCAACTGAATGCTTTGTCATCTCATAATAAGGACAAATTTAGTCTCATTTTCAAACTCGTCTCTTCAGGAGCTCTTTAAGAATCTGCTGTGTGGTTAATGGTGAATTTTTATCTGGAGTTATTGCTATTGGGGGTGGAGGAATGAGGAAGCCAAAGCTGAGCTTTTCCCTTGTATATTCCAAGTGTGTACATTAGAGGGGACAATCACAGACAAATATTTATGAAGTTGGATGTATATGCTTTAAGGCTCATCAATGTCACTGTTACACAACATAAACAAAGTAAGTTTAATGATTTTAAGATATGCACAGCCACAAACTGAGAGGTCTATGTCATCAGTCAGTGTTCCTTTCACTAATCTATGGCAGATACAGAAGCATGTGACTGAAGAAGTGGAATTAAACATTAATTTGTATTAGATCAACAATGCATTTTACTTTCTTTAATAACTTTGTAGGTTTAAATCAAAATAAAAATTTAAACTTTGTATGTTTAAATCAAATTTAAACAAATGTTTAAATAATGATTTTTATTTCAAATAACTGGGTATCTTACCCATTAATCTAAGAATTCTCATGTGACATCTAATGCTAGGGGTTTTTTTTCTAATTTTTACAGTAAAAAGTTTTCACAGAAGTAAGTTTGATATGAGCAAGATAAGTAATTAATAAGTGTTGATGCTGACTTTTGCTACTGAAAATAGGACTTTTTCTACTGAAAATACGATTTTTTTATAAAGTTTTTTTTGCTTACTTTTTTTCCTAAAAAAACCCCTCTCATTTATAGTTATTAAATAGTTTGATGTTAAAACAAGTTATTATTTGTATAAAACCCAGCTGAACTTCACAATATTCTGCTGTTCATACATCCTCTTCAGTTATTTGCACAATATGAAATAATGGGATGATTTTTTTTCAGCTTGTGTTGCTAAGATGACTAATGCTGTTGCCTTTGTATATACTTTGCTAGACATGGGAACATGCTAAAATATCTCAAAATTAGAGAAACCTTTCTTTCCTTTAATTCATTGAATGTTCCTTCCTCCTACCAAACAATGACCCTGTAAAGACTCCTTTTCTGCATCACCATCCTGAATTACTCCTGGTTTGCTTAATGCATTATGAGATCAATTTACAATCTATTTAAATCTGTCCCTCTGCATACAGTTCTGCATCATCACACTTAATCCTGTCTATATTACTTCTGTTAACAAAGCAGTTCTTTAAAAGTTCAAGTCCTTTTGATGCCTCTGTACTCCCTATGCTATGCAATTACTTGCATAAGCAGGAGTAATATCAGATCTTAAATGTATGCAATTCCCATTAGCAAAGGGAAATATGATTTTTTTTTTTTTCATGCCACGCAGATGTGGTCTCAATATGCATTTTACAAAATGTTTATTTTCCTGGCTATCTAGAAAAACAGTTCAAATATGTAATTCTATGTATAAATTAATCAGAATTTTAAAAAAATCACAATCATGCTGCTTTGTTATATATTTTCAGAAAAAATAAAACAACAACACAAAAAAAACCCCACTCAAAGTGAACAAAAGCATAAACAAACAGATAAAACAAAACACCAAAAAAAACCCCAACAAACCCAACAAACAAAAAAAAAAAACCAACAAAACACACAAAAAGCCACCAAAACTGCTTATAACTCCAATTGTGAAGATTCTTATAGTTTTAGTATTTTACTGTGAAAATAATGATTAAAAAGCCAGTTTCCAATGCCTTTTTTGAAGACAGATCTATCGTATCAGGTCATGTTACATTATTTTCCCCAAAGCTCTCATGTCTTGGTCTATAAAAACCATGATTAACATTCTAATAATGGAATATATGAGCTCTATTTCATTGGGGCTCAGTTACAAAATTTAAACCCAAGGTGAAAAATCCTTCAGATTAGTCATGAATGAGATTGTCTTGCACTGAAACAATTTGGTAAACAAGACCATTGTAACAAGATTATCTGCTGATGAGATAAAGTACTGAAAAATCCAAGTTATGATAACAGAGTCCAGCTGTGATCTGCATATAAGTACTGAGTTGCTAATATATTACACTAAATGTACATATGTGTCATTGTGCAATGCAGCTTTACAGACAGAAAAAATATTGGCATAGATTGCTTGCAGAGCAGATATGTGACGGTTTAATTGTTAGTATATATGAAATGATTGAGGTCCAGAGATAGCAGTTACTTCCAAAGTGCAAAATATTAGAATTATTTTATATGTAGAAGGCTATTAGTCAATCTGATTACATACATATTCTCATTATTTGGTAATCAAGTACTTGTTGAAAGATTCACAATGTATGTTAAGATAATACAACCTATCAAGCTTCTAAGGTGTATACAAATACCTATGCATTATTCAGTTTTTAATAAAGCTGCTAGGCAACACAACTGCCTAGTGTAAACTCTAAAAAAATATAGATAACAATGTAAACAGCAAATACGGCCCTCCTTAGAACAAATAACAGTAAGAGATTTTTTTATTAGTGTTTTCATCTCATTAAGGTTATTGGCACTCATAAGAACAACTGGCTTAGTCTGATATCTTAATGAAGACCCAATCAAGGACCCTAGAAGAGGTTGGTACTGCATTATGTCCTCACAAATGCTAGTCTGCATTAAAGATAAAGGAAACTAAATTTCATTGACATTGGCTTGGATTCCTCTCTGCTAAACTTCAAATACCTGAAAGTAGGAGCCTAATCATATGTGGAAAAAATGAGCCTAATCTATGGAGAAATTTAATTCTCCCCATTGACTATAGAGGAAATGTTCGTATTAAGGTATGTGTCATACCATATTTTTCACAGGAAAAGCCATCTGAAGGGTTCCTGTCTTTTTTTCCAGTACACACTTCATCTTTGCACCTCTTCATTTATTTAGCATTGAGGGTTGTTAATGGATTTAAGCAATAAAAAGTAAATCTGAAATATTTATAAATGTGAACAGAAATAAGTACAAATTTATAATATTTTGACTTAAAATAGATTCATACAAAAAAACATTTCTCTCACATGGAATTATCCCCAGAAAGCATAAAAAGCTGTAAAAGCCATAAATAAGCAAATGGGAAGATATCATTTGAATATCAGTAGAAAAGACACCTAAGACATCATTCATTATAGATGGTTCTTAAAATAAGGAAGATAAAATAATCAGAGGGGCTTTCTGATTTGCTCAACAGCCTTATTTAAAGTTTTATTTGGATTTCTTTCTCATCCTACACTGTTTCTTGCTATTCCTAAAATACAGTTCATATTCTCACAGCTTTCCTGACAATTTTTCAAGGTGAATACTTCAAGGAACTGAATTCTGTTTATTTTTCTTATGAGACAGCACATACCTTAACTTTCTGGGGAGGACTCAGGGAC
Organism: Ceyx melanurus; assembly: GCA_024611195.1. NCBI lineage: Eukaryota > Metazoa > Chordata > Aves > Coraciiformes > Alcedinidae > Ceyx > Ceyx melanurus. Next base: position 67,732 of record JANHGL010012366.1, on the reverse strand, counting down.
AGGGAAATGAAGAGCACGTCTTCCCTACTTGCACTTACAGTAAAGGACTAATGAGTATTTCCACTATTGGCATTGTATTTAATGTTTTGTAGAAGCAGCAGAGAATTCCAGAAAACATAGTTACTGATCTATAAAGTATCTTTAAATGTGGCTATTATTCTTATAGTTGTCAGGAAAATTCTACACCACAAGCTGAATTAATTTAACATGATCCAAATGTAATCTTACAATGTAATGAATGCTTCTCTTGTCAATATTAAATTCATCAAAAGTTAAAAATTAAGTATATGTCTAAGGTTATCTATATATGTACAACCTGAGATACTTATGTCCCAATTATCCATATCAAGGTTGAAACCTCATTTGCACTGTTTTCTGTAAAATGACTCAGTTTATAGCTTCTGATATTTAGAAATGAAACAGAAAAATATTGTGAGCTTCAATGTGATTTTCCAGGATGTTATTGAATCTTTTTACTGATTCCTAGTACTTAATTATCCAGTCTTTTTTGTTTTGATATTACAGAATTTTCCATTGCTAACAGTTCACCATAAGAAAATCACTGTAGGTGACTGAACAGAAAGTCTTGGTCAGAGGTAGGACACTGTTAATCATAGGCTCTATTCTCTTCCTTTTGTACTGTCGTAAATCAGAAGTGACTGTATTGAATTCTATGGATTTCCACTAACATAAATAGAGTAATTTAAATTCTGTAATGTCATCATAAGAATAAGGCATTTTTTCATTTCCCCATGTGGAACAGCATTAACAAAGATGAAGGAAAAAGACATCTAAATTGTTTAATTGCAAGAATAAATCTTCCTAGAAGCAAAGGCCCATTTTATTATTAGAAAACAAGCCAACCTTAAAGCAAAATTTGAAGTTCTAAACCTGTGCTGCCTTATGTAAACTACTTATTCAGAATGCACATTTACAATTTAATCTAGCAGTCATTGTTAGGAACAAGAGCAATACTGTACCTGGTTTTAAAAACTGCTGAGTGACCTCTTTTTCTACACTGAAGTTGAAAATCGCCCTTGATGTTCCCTGTTTTAACATTCCCTTTACAAGAAGATATTAAAGTAGACAGCAGTGGCAAAGATTTAAAGAAAATGTTAATGGAGGTTTAGAATCCATTAAAGATTCCAAAAACATAGAATATGTAAACAACAAAACACATCATCTAATGTGCTTCTGTCTGTGAATTGGTGAACTCAGTACTCTACATGACAACTGTTTTTCATAGAATAGAGATTTAGCATCCTATTATCATCCAGTTGTGAATTTATTTATTTTTTCTTTTTGCCTGGCTCATTTTAAAAATAAAAAATGCATTCTCTAAACATTCTGTTCTATATATAGTCCATGTAATGTTTCGAAAAAACAAAATGAATATTGCTCATTTTATCAAATCACATGAATGCCTAAACTTATTCATAAAGAATAGTAAGAATAGGTCTATATGTGCCAAAATTTTTTAGCTATTTTGAGAAGAGAGGGACCCTGAAAGGAGTCTCTAAGTCTTACAAACACAGTTATATACATACATAAGCAAACAATAAACCTATTTCACTTTTTTTTGTTTAATTATTTGATGTTAGACCTACATGGTGCCCAACTTTTAATAACTTTATGCATAAAAATCACAAAAGCTAAGTGGGTTTACAAACCTCTCTATTAGAGGCATCATGGTTAGATGAAGTCAGGAGTAAGTCAGGAGTAGGACATAGAGGTTGGGAAACACAGGAAAAGGAGCTGGTCATGATAATAATATGATGAATGGGATCATGCTAGTTAGAGAAAAGAAGCATGGAAATGTATCCATTTGCACAATGTTAGAAAAGAACTGAATCAGAGAGGAATAAGATAAAATTGAGGTTAGTTTCTGGATCTGGGCATAACTGATTATTAAGTGTTGATATTTTTGATTGAATCAATCAATTAGAAAGAAACTTAGTATTTACCAGTCTCAGTGGATGAATGCACCCTGAATTCAAGACATACAAAACCAGGTATGAGTAATACCAACTTTACTTGGAGTAGAAGAGCGTTCAGCCAGAACTGTTCTATTTTTCTGAAACATGTTTAGGAAGATGTAAATTTTCATTTATTATGTTTTTCAAAACCTACACAGAGTTTTAAGGACGTTGTTTTTCTCATCTGGAAGTGTTTGAATCAGTGAAAACTAGGAAGATGAGCCACAGTTAAAGAAGGAAGTCTCTACATGTAGAAGAGGAATGCTTATATGAAATGTGACAATCTAAACTGTCTCATCCTAAGGATTTAATTTAAATAAATTTAAATTATTATCAATTATCATAATACTTATATTACTTATTCAGTTACTGAGGAAAAAAATAAATTAAAAAGAAAAAAGAAGATATAAACTCTCCCAGGTATTCCCTTAGGGGTGTCCCTGTCCTGGCATGTATTACCTATGTCCACAGATCCCTCAGAGTTACCTCCTCTATCATGAAGAATCTACTTCCAAGGTGGTGGCTCTAGCTTTGCCTGCTCTCACAGATGCTGTTCTTTCTCTAATACATTTGAGTACAGGAACAATAAACCTCTCTGCCTGCTTGAGGTTTTGGCATTCAATAGTCTGTTTCAATCTGTTTAATGAATTATTGGACCATCTGGGACCAGCACAGGGCAGTTCACTGAAGAGGTTGCCCCACACTACTCACCCTGGCAGCCCTCAGCTACTGTTAGCACCCAACAGGAGAAGACAAAACATAACTATAATGATGGAATGCACACAGAGTCCTAGAATGGAACATGATGCCTTCCCATGTAGGCTTGATGAATTGGTGAAGGAGCATGAATGATGACAAAATGTTTTGAATTTGGTCTCCGTTGAGACCTTGAGGTTGTGAACAGACAGGCTATTCATAAAATAAACAGATTGTGTTTGTTTGCACTTTGCAGTCAGATTGGCTCAGGAAATGTGGGTTATGTGTACTAAACAAAGTCACTTTGCACCTTTCCATTACAAGTTCAGGTAATCTCTTTGAAAATCACTAACACCTCTAACCCATACTTGCACCTCAGAAAGGGATTTGTGCTTATCCAAGGTTTTGAAAATGATTTTTTTCACCCAGATTATTTTTTCCCAGTGATTAGTTTCTGCCAAATTAAATATTTCTATGTTATTTAGTGAGATGGGTGTTCAGAGCTAATTCCTAAGCTGATCATTTCCAGGTTCTCAGTTTAATATGATTTATCTTCCTGAAAGAAGCAGTATGGTTGTTATCAGCCACCACTAATGAATGTATGAAAATAACACAGTATGTACTTCTACTGCTCAGTCATGAAGTCTAAATATAATCATATAAACCACTGCTTCAGTTTTGGTACTCCTTGTGCCGTGATGAAATAAAAAGTCGCTAACAGATATGAGTGTGCAGATTTAGTATAAAAGAATGTCTGTAAGCCAGCTGGCCTAATGTTTGTGCACTGTAAGGAGGTCAAAGACCTTGTATGGTCTTAATAAATAGAATCAACTGACTTCATATGTATTTTGGCACTAATATGTGGCCTATGGCATCATTTCCTGAGGTTTAGTACAATATTAATAAAAAGCCTATTCCAGATTAGATCCAAATCAGTGTTATGGTGGTGAACAGTTTTTTTTCTTTTCTCAGTCAGGAAAAAAAAAAAAAAAAAAAAAAAGGAATAAGACACAGCTGCTTATGGCATTACTTTGAAATACCCACACAAACACAAATCCTCAACTTAAACTGAAGCTTGCTTCGTTTTATTTATTTCTCATTAGCCTGCCTTAAATCACTGACTTCTCTGGGAAAGAAAAAATGGAAAATAAAAAAGAAACAAGTCCTGCCCAGTCTAGAGAGATGAATAAAGCACATGCTAACAATAAATCCAGGTTTAGCCTTTGGCTTTGAAACACCCTGAATTCATTACATTTGTTTGGGTAGACACTGTTAATCTGTTGTGACAACAAATTAAATTCTGATTTAAATTAAAGCAAATCACAAAATAATTAGAAGCTTCTTGTCCCTCATACCACTCTCCAGCTCTTCATCCATTACTAGTTCAGGTTAAGAATTCACCACCTGCCATCTGATGCTTCAGAAGGTTTATCTATTCAGCTTTCTTTTTGCCTTCACTGAAGTACCTTTTTTTTTTTTTCACAGTATCATGTGGGACACTTCACATAAACCACTGTTTGACCTGCTCTGCTTCAAAGCCTTTTACTTTAGATCTTACAGGAAAAGATACCCTTTGATTTCTATTTTAGCAGTCCAAATGCTTGTTCCACACCCTTATTAGGCATTTCTCTTAAAATTTTTATTAGAGCTTCTCTGAAAGACATCTCTTCAAACTTTTTTTTTCCACTATAGTGCATTTAATGCAATTTCAGTAATAAACTGTGTTATGACTCAGTGTGCAGCATCAATGCCCACAGATGTGTTCATCGTTTAGTAGAGCCTATAATCCTTCTTAGTTATTATGTTATTTCACTATTTCTCCTTAGTAAATGTCAAAGCCAACTTTGTATTTAAATATGGAGGCATGAACATGGAAGTGGATATGGGAAGAGTAAGATGATAAAATTCTATATCCAGAAAAATAAGTATAATGAATCAATTAAATGTGTACTTCCTCCCTATCTGGAGTATACAAGATACCTATGTGTAAATTAGATTATGTTTAAAATTTATTTTAAAAAATGGAAGGATTGTCACTTTTCAGAGCATTTTTTAAAGGTATGTTTTTTATAGAATGAATGTGTTTGAGTATCTGTTTGTGTGTATGAGTTTGTGACAGCTGAAGGATAAAAGAGAAACAAGTTACAGTTTTGACATTGATAGGTGAAAAATTCTACTCTTCAGTTAACCTAAGGCAATATCTTGCTTTCTATATCTCTATTCCTTCCTTCCTTCCTTCCTTCCTTCCTTCCTTCCTTCCTTCCTTCCTTCCTTCCTTTCTTCCTTCCTTCCCCCCTTCCTTTTTCCCCCCCCTAAAAAAAAAAAAAAAAAGAAAAAAAAAAGAGGGATTAAACGGGTGGTGTTTAATTTCCCAAATTTAATGCTCTGGGGTTTTTTATATGCCATAACATATCCTGTTTTGCCTCCAGTTGCAAATGAAATGAAAATGTTTTTTTTAAACATTTAGCAATGAGAAAGAAGTGATGTTGACAGTTGTAAAGATTATTAATTTTGTATTTTCAGTACATATATGGTGAGATGGTATTATTAACACATATGACAGTTTTGGAATGATGTAGAATTAAAAAAAAACTTTTTTTATATTGCTATATTAATGTATGGCTTTCTAACTTGCAGATAAAGCAAGGATTTTTTTTAATATACGGAAAATAAAAGGAAATGCAGTAATCTTATGAATTATGCTTTTCAGATAATGAAAACTTGTTAAAACAGATGCAACATATTCCTTTTTAATTCCCCAGATTATCTTCAGATTTGAAGTCACACATAATTAGGATATCTTCTTCAACCCTGGAGTTCCAAAAAGGATTTATAAAATTAATTCTTCTAAGATTTAGGCCTTGGCATATAATTCAGACTATGAAAATGAGAACAGAAAGATTTTTGTTACAGGCTTGATTCTATGCTTGTTGAAGAAATATGAAATACCATACAAGTCCCTTAATATAAACACTTTGCATATGTAGAGTGTTGTGCGTTCTTGATTTTTTAAATTCTTTTTTAAACTTTACAAAAATGAAATCATTCTTAAAATATACAAATAACAAATTATTTTCACTAAAATACACATCTTTTGAGCAACCTTGATACTAGCTTCTACAGTAGCACATTTATCAGAATTACTTTGTGGAAAAGAGTGATTTTAGGAATACTGGATAATAAATGATAAGGTGAAAAACAAGGAATGTATTTCTCAAGATAAATTAACAAATTGATTTATCGCTACTTACAAGGACACAAAATTGCTTCTCAAAACCATTTTTTATATTCCCTAGGTAGAAAAATACACTGAAAAGAAACCAATATTGAATGTTTAGTTAGTCATGTGCAATAAATGAATTAAAAAATAGTAATAAACTGCTCACACGTATGCATATGTATTTCAAATGTTCAAGTGAGTGAGCCATTTCATGATACCCTGCACAAATGAAATATCTAGGGGTACCCCCCTGACATATTAGGATTAATAACAATGATGGCAGCAGTTTATGATCCTTGCCCCATTTAACTTAAAGTAAACTCCTGGGTTACTCTCTCATAGAAGAAGATAAATGATAAAGGATTGCATCATGGAGAAGAGAAACATAGGAAGTCATACTTCAGTAGATGGTGATTATAGCACTGTATAACTCATTCTCTGTTTAGTTGCAGATGAAGTTAATGTGAGTGAAGAAACAATTAATAAGGTAAAAAAAACCCAAACAAACTGATTTCCCATTTTTAAATCTATTGATTTGTGTCTTCACCTCCATTAGGTAGAGGTGAATATGCTACCAGAATGTCAGAGAAATTATGTTCTTCTCTTATAGCTTTGTTTATAAAGTAGAAACGGTTATAACTACATTTATAACAAGCAATCCTGCAGTAAACAGGATGAATCCGAAACAGCAGGATTTAAAATATTTTTAATCAACAAATTACTGAAATTTAGAAGTTATTGGAGAGCATACTATATTAGTCTCACAAATCAGTGATTTACTTGTGGAAAAAAAAAGATAAATTTTAGGGCACATATAGTAACAGTAATAATATAAATGTTTCTTTACATTTAGGCACATATCCATTGGAATTAACAGAACTCTATTCAGTGACATTAGTTCTCCTAGTGGTATAAAGAAGCAACTTTTATTCACATGTCCATCTCACATATTTTAATTCTTCTTAAAGCGTTCAAAATATTTTTAACCTAGAAAACAGATAAAATTTCTTTAAGTGCCTTGATACACTCTTTTCAGAGCTCACAGGTGATACTAGGAAATTTCTTAACTTACCTGAGTGCTGTTCATGTCCTGTATGAGATAGGTCTACTCTATTAGTCTTTATTCAAATATGTTTGAAGTCATTTAGGAGATCAGTAAAATTACAAAATCTTCAGATTGTTCACATTGTCTGTGCTGTTTCTAGCACTTGTCCTGTTCAATATAGAGTATTAGAAACATTAACAAGTTTAGAAACATTAACTTTTATCATGACATTATCTTATTGAACAGTAGTTCTCAGACAACAGGTTAGTCAATGGTCCTGTTCAATATAGAGTATTAGAAACATTAACGTCATGATAAAAGTTATATGTAGGAAAGTCCACAGAACATTGGTATCAAATAAGACATCTTCCTTTTCTTTTATGTAATGACTGAAAAATTAAACATTGAGATCCAGGTTTGTCATCCACCTTATATCTGTCTCCAATGAATGAAAAGCAGAGGTTTCTATTTTACTAATAAAATAGAAATAGGCTCATTTGGTTTCACCAATTAATATGTAAAACAAATAATTGCAAAATGTATTAGCATTCAGTCTTATATGCACTAAAGTAGCAAAGCCTATGTAAAAAATTACTGTGTACACAACATTATAAATTAATTAAAAAAGTGACACTTCCAAGTAAACTCAACATCTGTATACCAAAACTAATAAAAGCATACCTATGGCTATGTTCAAAAACAATGCAAACCACCATCTATTATATTATCTGACAAAAAATTCCCTTTATCTTTCTTCTTCACTTACCTTATTGATTAAACCATCCTCAAGGAAAAGTTTGGGGTCTTTTTTGTTTTGGAAGTTTTTTCAGTTCCTGAATGCCAGCCATGCAAAATTGGTGGTAATTCAGCTAAGAAAGTTATTTTCCCAATAATTATAACTCCAACTGTATTAATCACATTCATAGTGGTAGAGAATTGACATAATTTTAGACTTCTGCACTACCTTTTCTTCAGAAAAAAACTCAGAGCACATTACAAATTTTGTTGCAAGAATCCAATGCTGAAATTTAATCACTGCTTGGCAGCCTCTGAGAGAAGGAGTTCATGGAGACCTTAAAGCACAGTTCAGTCAACCATCACTGTGATAAGAGAACTTCCCCAGACTAACCAATACAAAACATTAAATCCACTCCATAGTTCAGAGCACTGAAATGGGGGAACTTATGTTTTTAATTTCCTTTGGGATTCAGAGTCTGGGGTTCTGTCTTGAGGGCAGATTATTCTTGGGTGGAAGTAAGCATGTTTTAATTTGTTCTAATCTTATCACAAATATGTCAGTGATGTTTGCCACTACTTCCATGAGAAGTCTATAACAAAAAAATGTTTAGTCCAAGATCCATGCCATTACTTCATTGCTCTCACATTCAAACCAGTGCACTGACCAGAAGTCTATAATGTATCAGCAAGAAATAGCTGGAAGCTGTAGTTCTAGATATTCATACTGAAACAATGTTGAGGGGGAAAAGTATGTATATGTGGTAGGATTTATTTTATTTCCTGGCAAAAATGGAGCAACCAGGATTAATAAGCACATCTGAATTTGATTGATTTTTGGACAAGTCTTATTTCCTATACTTTAGTGGGATCTAGATGCTCATAAATTATATGTATATATACCTACTGCATTCAGTGACAGAAAGGAGAAAAAATAAATTAATATGCATATCTAATAGAACTACACATAATTAATAGGATAAAATCTATTTTGCACAACTGATATTTTCAATAAAAACATTACATTATCTGAGAAAGTAAAGCACTTATCACATTAAGTGGTTAATTTTAATCAAGATGATATCAATTAATCCAAACTATATAAATCTTTTTAATTTTTCTTTTACTCACATTTCAGAAATAGAAAAGAGCAATTGGCTCCTTTTTACTACATTAAACTATGACAGCTATGCAGACACGTTCTGAAATAAATATTGGCATAATTATATTGGCATAAACAACACAAAAATTTAATGGTTAAAATTAATGTTAAAATTTTAAATTAAACAGAGATATAAACCCCAATCTGATAAAACTGGAAAGTGAAAAATTAGCCCATTCCTTCAGAATAAAATGGAATATTTGTCTTTGAAAATGATGCTGGTTCAGCAGTCATCTGAAGCACACAGGCACTCAACACATTCCAAGACTGAACTGTTTATTTAGGTGTCTGAATACAGATTGAGGACTTTTCAGTCCCATTTTTTGTTGATTAATTGTTCTTAATATCTCCTTTTTGGCCAGCTGAGCTTTTGGAAAACAAAGGAAGATTAGTGATCAGGCGATGTCAGTCATGTTTGCAAAGTTCAGAATATAGTGCTGACAGCAATTATGCTTTCTGTAGAAGGAGGAGACTGGACTAGAGCTCACAGACATAAAGGTCTATGGACCTTTGCCTGTGCTGAAGAGTGTAAATCCTCTAGAAACATATTTACTATTAAAAATAACCAGATCCAAGGAATTGTTGCTTGCTGAGTTAAAAGGATTTTCTGTCTGTTTTGGTAATTTTATTGTTGAGATGTAGTTACCAATTTGTTTCTAGTCATTTAAACTAACAAGAGAGTGTGGCTTTATGTGTAGCTCACACTTCTGATTCTTTGAGAGTTAATATGGGGAAGAGTGTTTTTAAAATCAAATTCTCTCAGGCAACTTCATCAATCACTTTTAAGTACTTTTATTTACAAGCTGCAGTTTATTTTCCTTCTGTAGAAAAATCTGTTGGAGACTAAAGAAGTTTGTGAGCAAGCTCCTTCTTATTAAGAATTTGATTCCCAAGTTATTTATGATATCTCTTCTTTCTCTTCTACAGTTAAGAAGAATATATGCTATCAGCTCTATTCTTGCTTTTCTTCCTCTCCAGGTACTATTCCTAGCTATGATTATTAAACAGACCTCATTCTGTGACTCAGAACAGCACTATCATTCTATTTCCTTGTAGCTGAAGCATAGGCCTGTAATATGTAAAAAACTTAAGTGTACGAATCAGGATGTAATTTAAATGGGCTTACCTTAAACTCAACTGGAAGCATACTGGAAGTCTAACAACAGTATAACAGTTTTGTAACATTCTGATAGCATAACCAGATAAATCTTACTTATGTGAAGAATATCCTTAAAGGAGCAAATAAAGAAGGATATAGTTGGACATAGGAAGCAACATTTTCTGTAATTTTTGTTACTCCTAGTAAGTTACTCCTAGTAACAAAGATTGTCAATCACAAGATAAACATAATAGACTGTAAACAGGCAAGACATTCTCCCAAACACATGAGACAAAATAAAATAAGCAGTACCAGAGCAGAGGAGACACAACATCCCCACTACTTTTTCTGAAAGGTAGGCAAAAGGAAAGTCAAGGAAGAAAGGCAAGACCACTTCAGTTCCATTTTCTGTTGCCAATATGCTCTTAAGCTTCATCACCTCAACCATGGTGCCTAAGGACTACCAAGGATTGTTTCTATCTGTGCTAAGTGTACAGCATCACCTCTGTGGTATTGCCTACTCACAATTTGTTTGGAATATGATTGTTAAAACACAAGCAACTATGTATACAAAGAATTGTATAAAATTATTATGCATTTATATTTATACTGCATTCATATACACAATTCTACTTGTGTAAGGTTTGGCTGTAGCATGAAATGAGTTTTTAATGATTAAATTTACTACAGTTTCATTCTGAAGATTAAATCAGGCCTGGTTGTTCAGTTAATTAGCCCATTCTCAGACTAGTGTAAGCTAGGCATGTTAAGCGACTTAAACTTCATAATGCTGGTATGTCTAGTAGAGTGTCTTGAAGTTTATGGAATCATGTTATCTATCACTGAAACTTTTTGATGCAAAGGAAGAGCTGTCTTCCACAGCTTCATTCATGTCTTATATTTAGTAAGTGACATGCTTTGCAATCACTTATGTCACACTAGTAAGCCTTTAGCTCTGGAAGCCATAAACTCAGAGTATACATCAGTGGGAGGTCTGATCCCAAGATTTATGAGACAGCTCAGCCTGACTGAATGCAAAAGATGAGGAGGAAGTAGAAGATTTCAGCAGTTAAAGAAACTGTAAAAATGAGAAAGCTGAGGTTAATGACTATAGGACATGAATGCTTCAATCTGGGGACAGAGAAGAAAAATTATTTGTGAAAGCATGGAAATAAGAAATACCCATATGCTATGAAGATGGAGTGGTATATGTGGACTAGCAAAATGCTCCTCTCTCTTAAAACTAGAACCAGGCGTATGTGATTTCACATGCTAACTGTTTTACATTGTTTATTCTTGTTCTATTGAAACAGTCCCTGCCAGGCTCACAGAGATACCTGGATTTGGGAGCTGATAAATAAATAAATAAATAAATAAATAAATAAATAAATAAATACCTTTAAATCATTTTCTTACTGTTATTCTGCAAGAGCTGACCTTAGTGTTGGTATTGGTATAGTTGCTTGACTAGAAACATTAGACAGATCACTTGAAAAAAGTCACTAAATCTCCTCTCAATCAGGTAGAAGACTGTGTTCTTGTTCCAGAGGCCTGAATTTTTAAACATCATTCACAAGTAAAAGATATTAGACTATGTTACAGTCCAATAAATATACCTGTCTCTGTATTACAAAAGTGGTAGTTCTTTACACAGGTGCAGACCCTGCTGGATGTCAACTGTATAGTATACAGATACCCTCAATGCACTATTGGAAAAAATGTGTCAAGCAAAAGTGTGGATGTCTGGCAATTCTCTGGTGCCCAACAAATATGAAATACTGTATTATAATTAACCCAAGAAATATCTTTATCCTACAAGTTAATTTGCCACTCCAAACGGATGGATAGATGCCAGTGGGTAATGATAACCCTCTAAGAATCAAGAATGGAATGCATAACAAAGGTCTGTTGACACTCTTGAGCCGGGTTAGAACCTTTCTGTCTCTAGTGATTTATTGCCTGTAAATTAAAATGTTTTCAGTAGTGATTATTTCCTTGTAGGAGTTTCAAAGTTGCAGTCTATTAACATGAAAGTTCTGGTGACTCTATCATCACTAGTGTGTGATAGAGTCTTCCCTACAAATATATTCTCATGGCTTCATAACTTTATTTTGATAAGTATTTTGAAAATCAGACGCTTTATAAAGGGAAGATGGATAGAGACTTAGGAATGCCTCAGTCCATCACTTCTTAGTTCATTTAATATCTTTAGAAATAGAAGGACTTGTCTGGAGAAGGTTGTCTGGATCCTGATGAAAATTTGGTCTGGATGAATGGCAGCAGCTGTACCAGTAGTGCTAAAGAGACAGCACTGGTATGCAAAGTTCAGTGTACAAAATGAATGTCTGAGATATGGGCCCTTTAGAGTGCACTGGAGGATTGTTAAGTGAACACTGACATGAAAAAACAAATGCAGTTAGCATGTCATAAGAAAGAATCACAGCTAAGTTCAAAAGTTGTGTTAGTTTAAAAACCTTTCACTCCTTTGAAAGCACAGAGTTGATGCAACTGGTGAAAGGCAGAGCATCTCCCTTACGAGGAGAGGCTGAGAGAGTTGGGGCTCTTTAGCCTGGAGAAGAGGAGACTGAGGGGAGACCTCATTAATGTTTATAA
>JANHGL010012366.1:36909-55086 GCA_024611195.1 Ceyx melanurus | reverse complement strand
CTTAATCATCTTGGTGGCCCTGCGTTGGACTCTCTCCAGTAAATCTCTGTCTTTTCTGAACTGGGGTGTCCAAAACTAGACATAGTACTCGAGGTGAAATGAAAAAATGAAAAAAAATGAAATAAAATGTAATAAAAATCAGTACCAGTTTTTAAATTAAGCAAAACAGCATCTATTTATTTGTTGTTAGTAGCTTCTTTGGCACTGTATAGAATAAATGTGTTGTGTGTATACCATTCTACATTGCAGATTTTCAAGGGCACTTTTGAATTCAGTCATGTTATTATAGCTTGGAAAGCAAACTGGAAACATTTTCTATTCAACAAATTAATTTCCAAAACAAATTGTTTCCCCACCATTACAAGGAGTCCCAAAGAGCTTGTTATAAATGTAAGCAACTATGCCAAGCAAATAAAACCATCGTATATTGAACTCATTCTACTCTGGCTATTGTATATGCCAAACAATTCACTGAGATAGAAAGAAACTTCTCATTTATCAACACCCTAACAAAGCAGACTTTTTTTCTGTGTGTCTGAAAACACAGAATCAACAATCGTACCAGTCTGTATAGGGTTTGGCTTTCTAACTTGGAAACATAATTACTCATTTAAAAATATATATAATTAAATAAAATGAAAGGTAGCACTTCACAAGCAGAAAGTGCAATTTCAGCTGTTTGCAAAAATATGGAAAATAGATCTTTTAGCTAAATCACGGAGACATACCAGCATTCTCATTAGAATGTGATTCCTTAACTTTAGCTAACCTCCATAAAAGACATTACTCAAAAAAAAGGCTGATAGTAAATGAATAAAAACACATAGAAGAAACATAGCAAACACTAACACTTCTTTAAGATGAATGATCAGCTTTGGTGATGAATGTAGAACTATGGGTGTTAAAGATGAAAGATACTCTTGGACCTTGATTGTGCTAAGTTATGCTAAATTTTACTTTGTATAGCAAATGTTGAATGGAAACAGACAATATTTCCCTTCATCAAACCTGTATGCAGGTGTATATGATGTGCATAGATATGTAAAATGTTTTCAAGGTGTGTGTTACTAAATTTTTTTTACATATATTTCTCTCCTCTTACCAATGCTCTGTTTTCCATTTAAAGACTGTAGCTTTAAGAAGCTGAAGAACTTACATTCCAGAAATGTGTTTTCAGCATTGCTGCACTCAGTTATTACATTAACTATTTTTTTTAGCTGCACTTGACCTTAATTCTCTGTGAAGAGAAACCCTGTTGTATTTGAGTGCAAGTAATCACATAGGTATTATTTAGATCACTTCCAAACGAAAAGGTACAGTAGCTTTCAACTCTGTCTTGCAGTTTTCAACACCATTATGAATCACAATTGTGATTCAGACATAAAAGTTTGAGGAAACAAATATATTTTTAATGTAGTGCAATTGCCAAAAGAGCTCTGAAATTTTCCTTCCATATTGCAAATGGCAAATGAAAAAAAGTCATCTTCCCAGACTTGCTGTGGGTATAAAGCAAGGGAGAAATTGGCAGAGTTTGTAAGATTTTATGAACTTCTGGCCTTCCCTTTTGGGACTGAGCAATTTAAGATGGACTCTTGAAAGCTTAAAAGGCAATTAGTAAGAGTTTATAATGGATTGTCTCCAGCTAAGGTGGTTCACCCCAGATGGAACCTGTGGGATCCTTATGTAATCATGAAAGAAAGCATAAAGAATAAGTCTTCTTTTGCACTTAAGGGAAACACTAAGTTCCTGGGAGGAAAGGGAAAGAAGGAAAGAAAAGATAAATGACAATACAATACAATTATTTCAGGAGCTAAAGAAAGTTTGAAACTATATAAACTGTATACATATTGCAAAATTTATACATACATATTACATGGTACAAAACAAGAAACAAAGGCTTTTTTACCTTTCAAACTATGTAAACACACCCCCCCCCCCAAAGCTACTATTAAAATATGTATAGGATTTATATATTATTCCTTCCCTTTCAGATATGACCCTTTTCCCATGTGAAATTAAAATATAATAAAGAAGAAACTAATATATCATCTTACAGAATTTGTTGCTACATTCTAAGTTAAGATTATTTGTAGGGATTTTGTGTCCCCCACATTGGAATTAAAGAGATTGATTCTGTTCTCACAGTCATAACTGAGGATAGCATTTGGCCTCCCACCTCATCTGTCACTCTGACACTTAAATAGTAGTATTTTTTGCCAAGCAGACCTGGAGTGAATTTTCCTATAGGCAGAGGTTTTAAAGTAAGCAGCAAAGATGGACCTAAGGAAAGAACAGAGAAATCTCATGATCAGGAAGGATGAACAGCAGTCATTTGAACAGATGCAATTTTACAGACAACAAATGTCAGTGCTATTAAACACCATCAAGACAGAAAAGGCGAGGTGAGGTTAAGTGAGGCAAGGCAAGGCAGGTGAGGCAAGGAAAGGAAAAAAAAAAAAAAAAAAAGAGGAAAAGACCCGAGTACAAGGATATAGAATATTTCATGGTGTCAAATCTTATAATTTTGAGGCTGTAAGTTGAGGGCTTCTTATCTTACTTAATATATAGGGTTCTTACTTCAAATTCTCCATTTTGTAGATTATTATAACTTAAATTTTTCCCAACACTGTCAGTCAGAAGAGTTATTTAAGCAAACTTCTAGTTGCAGGTCTGTAAAATACAAACTTTGTTCAGTTATGAACTCAGTTCTTCTTGCCTTACAACTTTTTTTTTTTTTTTTAATTACCAAGAAACCCTTCTTCCTTTCACTCTGCCATTTCTTTTCTCTCAAATGTCACCACTAGATACAGGATAAATCAAGCTGTACTGCTCTCTTTATTTTAATGTTTTTCCTCATTTTACCTGTTTCATTTTGGTTACTATTTCTACTGATCTTCAGGAGTTGACATGCTTTTGCTTGGCACAAACTGGTATTTCTGGGGATATGATGCTGCAAATCAAAGTCCTGTAAGCACTAGTCAATTCCTTACAGCATTCAAGGTCAGCAAGAGATGTGGCCAGAAACTCGCTCCTTGAATCTTGACCTTTACTAAGTGATTCTCTAACAACTTGGGAGGGATATCATAATTAGATAAAAGTCTTGTCTATCTTTATTAAAGGGCACCAGATTAAACTCTCTGCATGTTTGATGAGAAGTGAAGTGATTGTTTTCCCCACTTCAAATGCTTCAGCATGTCTTTTCATTAATGTTTTATCACTTGCATACTGAATTCTGATGCTTTCAAGAGGTTCTAAGGAATAAGGAAAAGAAAAACACCTTCTTTATAAAACTGTAAATCTTTTCATGGAAATTCTTTCAAAGATAGTGTTATTTTTCTTAAGTACACTTTGTGCACCCCTTTGAAAAACATGGAAGTTTATCTGAGGAAAGTAAATAAAAATCAACCTCAAAACACACAGTGTTTTAAGTAAACTCCAGTCACAAAATACTTCAAAAATTCAATACAGGAGGCCATGTAATGTAATCATAGTTAAAGTGAATTAAATGCCTTTACGCTTGAAATTGTTCTGTAAACTCATTGAGTTACAGATGAGCTTCTGAAGAAGAGATGATAAAATATTTATTCTGTTACAGCTGAAATGACAAACATCCTGCTGCTCATTTTATTTTAGTAAAAAGATTTACGAAAGCAATTTAGCTGCAGAACACATTGCCGCAGGCACTCATCAAGCAGATCTCTTGCACAGCATATTATCAGTAGAGTAAGAGGTGAGATGTTAAGTAAGAAACAGGAAAAAGTGCCGTCAGCCTTATCAAATTGAAGAAGTGAGTGCAATCGTTTTGAGGGTGAAATCTGGTAGAAAATCCTAATCACGATGGACTCTCAATAGAGGAAATCAGTCACTATCAGTCAATTTCAATTTATGTGCCTTCTCTTTTGTATTCCCTATATTCCTTTCAACTTGTTGTTTGGGTTTGGTTTTGTTTTTGTTTTTTGTTTTTGTTTTAGTTTTTCATAGTGTCTGACTACTGAATCTCTGGGGCAAATCTGGCAAGATTCCTTTTAGAAGCTCTAAGTGATCAATCTGCTATCATATACAGTTTAATGTGTCCTTTTAAACTTTGTGTCTTGAAAATGCTGGGATGTTTTACAAATGCCCAGACCCTTAGAAGCTAAGATATTTCAGGCGTTTCCTTCTGTTCTTTGGGTTATTAAAAGAGAGAATGTCTTAAAAATTAATAAAAGCTGGCTTCACGATGGCTAGCTGCATAATACACAAGGCAAAACAAACACTGACAACATGTAATTATTACAACTATTGTTTTCCTGTAAACTCTGTAGGAGATCAAGTTCCAGAAGGATGCCTTAGGCCTGTTGCTTTCCTGCTCTGTCCCACAAGGAAATTAGATTGCTCTGTGTCACAGTTTCTAGCTCTATGTCCCAACTGCCTCCTGAGCACATCACAAAAGAGAGCAACCCATCTGAAGAACAGTGCAAAAGCTGTTTCCCAGCTCTCCAAAAGACGATGTTTGAGTGGTGTGCATTCATTGCTTCCTGTACTTTCTGGTCATAGCTGGAATTGGCACACTTAAATGACTTGAATTTCTTCTATCTCTTGTGCCAGGTTTTATCACGGTTTGAACAAATGCCTGTCAGTGTACACTGTCTTCCAGTCTTCACAGTTCTTTTAACTCATTTGTTGCATTACAGTGTATTGACATTAACAGAGATGTTATTTTTGCCTGCGGCTTAACTTTCACTATTACTTTTGGCAAAATTTGTTTTCTTATTAACCACTGATTTATGCTATTTCAGCTAACCCTGATATACATGTTCTTTCATAATATTTCCGTGTGTCCTGTTTAGCCACAGTTTTCCCCTTTGTCTTCAATACTGGACTACAGAATTTAGGCATATGATTCTTGAGACTATCCAAGGCTATGTTTTATAACTGAAGTCATTCCTCACATCAAGGTTCATAAAGGCTTTGAGCTAACTTCACTCTTCTGAAACTCTGCAAAAAAAGGCCTCGGTTCTTTAAAAGGACTTAATCCAGTATTTCCAAGTCATTTAATAGGCATATTCTGCAAAAACATGATATAGGAAAGTCAAAGACTCTGGGAAATGTAAAACCTTGTTTCTAACATCTTGATTCCTGTACGTAGCCATGAAGACTTAATGAAGCCTGGAATAGTTGCCTCGGTTTAAAATGAGTAAAAAGAGGAAAAAAATCCCCAACCTTTCCAATTAAAAAAAATATGTAATTAGAAGGAACATACATTAAAAATTGTTAGACACCAGTGATAAAGTAGTAAGTACTATGCCAACTCCAAGAGAGAACTGGATAACAATATACATTTGCTGTTCAAGTTCCTATTTTTGCTGTTGTTTTTCGTTCTTCATTAATAATTAAAGAAACAAAAGTAATTGTCCAAAGTTTTTTGTAATAATTTCATCATTTTATGATAACTTTTGCACTTCTTTCCCAAATGTACACCATATTGAAAACTGTGGCACTTAAAAAAACTTTACATCATGGAAAAAATTGGGAAGGTAAAAATAGGTTTTGACAAAAATGAGAAGCAGAAATCTCAATCTGCTTTACAGCATAGATATTCATTGTTTTATAGTCCACAACATTTGACAAATTTCAGTTCAGATTTGTATTAATTTGCTCAATGTGTCATACACAGATATATTAATGCCACTGATCAATGAGAAACCAGCTAAAGGTTGTGAAACATAATGCTTTTACTCTGCAGTATTGAACCAAGACTGCCTGGAGAAAGATGAATGATTTCTACATCAAGATTAAATAAAGAAATGTGGAGCTCATTCAGGTTGTCTAGGGCTGCAGCTTTTTCACCTTCATAAAGTCACCATAAACAGGTGCTCTCATTCTCTGACCTTTGATGCCTAAATAAGAATTAAAGTACAGTAAGCATTTTTGACCTAGGATTTCATGTAGCTTGAAAAATACTGTGTGCTAAGGGTAGTCTTGTGCCATAGAATAGGATACAGCTATTTTGTAATTGGTATTTTGCAAAGAAATACATTTGTGAGTTGGCAAAAATTTAAAATCCCTATTTTCAGGGAACACTGATTTAAATTTGCTACAGCACTTTCTGCTTACAACTGCATTCATGTGGTAAGCTTAAATTTAAGTCCTGCAGTCAGACTGTACTTTATGATGATGGAAATTATTTGATTAATCTTCCAAACTTAGACTTTATTTTTCATTATTTGATTCTTAAATTTAGATGGTACCATTTCCCAACAGTAAATCTTGAGAAGATATTTTTTCTGCATGTGCTAGCAAGGAGCAGCAAAGAACCACAGCAAAGAAAATCAGTGAAATTAATTAGTTAATTATTGTCTGTACTTTCTTTTCAAAATGTAAAGCATTAGAAAACTCCAACACAAATGAACAACAACAACAAAAAAGTTATTATGGTTTTAGTAATAATCAGCAGTATTTTATAAGAAACTTTTTTTTTTTTTTTTCTTTTGTAGTCCAAGTATTGCATCAGTGAGCAAATGTGTCTTTTAGAAGGATCAGAGGGCTGGAGCACCTTGCCTGTGAAGACAGGCTGAGAGAGTTACGGTTGTTCAGCCTGAAGAAGAGAAAGCTCTGGGAAGACCTTATAGCAACCTTCTGGTATTTAAATTATTACAAGAAATGTGGAGAGTGACATTTTACAAGGACATATAGTGAAAGGACAAGGGGTAATGTCTTTAAATTGAAAGAGGGTAGACTTAGATTCTTTACTGTCAGGGTGGTGAGATACTGGAACAGGTTGCTCAGAGAAGTTGTGGAGGCCCCGTCCCTAGAACTGTTCAAAGCCTGATTAGACGAGGCTTTGAGCAACCTGATCTAGTGGGAGATGTCAGTGCCCAAGCATGGCAGGGGGAACTAGATCATCTATAAGGTTCCTTTCAACACAAACGGTCTTGTGATTCTATGAACCTTTATTAATTAGTGCCATCACTTACCTGTTTAAAAATAAACAAGCATGTATTTAATTCAAAGTACAAATGTCATGATCACAAAGTGAATATTATTGTATTATTTTCTGATTAGTCTAATATAAAAATTCTCAAGTACATGAGAATTATTACCTAATTATATTATCTATACTAATGTTCTTTTTTTTTTTTTCAAAAGGTGCTAAGAGTTCTGTTTTCTCCTGATTAGACTGAATGATGTAGACAGTGTATTGAGATTTTAATGTTGTAAATGGGTGACATTACATAATTGTGATTCCTGTATCCTAGTAAGTAATTTATATTGTCTTTTGAAACTTAATAATGGAAAAGTCCTAGGGGAATAGCTTTAATATAATAGTTAACCTTTCCTTCACTATAAATTGACCTCTCTTTCTAGGAAATGTTTGCAGCCTTCTATTCTGCTCAAAATATATGTGAGATATTTCTGGAATATATTCCAATAAAAATCAAAGCAAACCAAACCAACCAAACAAAAAAAACCCAAAAAACCCAAACAAACAAAAACCAAAACTATCAGGAAAATGAAATACAGAAAACACTTTTGAACACCTTCTTTTATTTTTTTTTTCATCCTTATAATGATGCTAAAAAAAAAAGTTGATTTAAATAATGACATTAAAATTGTAATATTAGTCAGACACTAAAGGCAAAAATCTTTGTGAACTTTTAGATTTCAGATTTCATGAACTGCATAAATTACTTAACTGAAATAATATATACAAGAGCAACATGCTTAAGATTTTATATTCAACTTTCTGTTGTCCTTGTCAATGAAATTACTTTTAAACTTACTTATGATAGTATCTTTATTTAGGCCAATTCTAAAGATGCAAGGCCATGGTGGTGAATAATTTAATGGTTAATAGGAAGAAAATAAAATCACCAGCCATTTTATGTAGTTTCTAAAATAACTTAAGTAATTTGTATAGATATACAGTAAATGACTGGAGATTCATGAACACAGGCATTAGAATTTACTTGCATAGGCATCCCATGAGATACATGGTAAATAAAGTGGTGTGAGCGTATAGGGTCAAGGTAGCCCCTTAGACATATAGATGCTTTCTGTTAACCCCCCTCTCTCCCCAAAGGGGAAGAGAAATGGAATAAAGAAGAGAGCCAGCAATTAGAAAAGGAAAATAAACCAGCTTCAATAAAGGTAAAGATGGAAAAGAATCATTAAAAAAATATATACAAATATATGCAAAACAGTATCAAACCCAACCCGCTGATGGCAGTTGCATCACAGTCACCATTGATTCTGTGGAGCAGGCACTGGGAGACTCCCAGACTGAGCCCCGCAGCAGATGGGAGCTGTTCGGGAGCTGGATTCTGGTACTGGATTCAGGAATACACTGATCCAGATCAAAGGCAGAATGTTCTCTGAGGAAGAAACCAGAAGAGGACCTGACCCAAGATGAGCCAAGCCATCAAAGCAGGACAAGAGGGAAAAGAGTAATAAACTGTATTAATTAAATTCCCAAAACAGCAGATTTTAACCAATGACAGTATATATAAGTACAGATTTCTTTATGTTTTTAAAGTACTGGGGGGATTTTTAACTTCCAATATGTGGATAATATTGGTCAGCATTAGTATAGGCAGTCACTTGTGCATGAATTTTCTTTAACTGTGATATTTTTATGACTTTTCATATGTGTTTTTGTTTTTTTTTTACACAGTGTTGTTAATTCAAAATTTTGCATAAGAAATCAAAATCTGTTTTAATTGAGAAGTTAAAGGAAATCAATGTCATATTTCTTAAAAAAAAGAAACTGCATGAGGCTGAAATTCATCAAGGTACATTAGAATGCTTAAGAACTATTCATAAATGTAACAAAAACTTATGAAAATTTCCCAGCAGTCTTCTTCTTTGGTTCAGACTCTGAGTTTTATATGATACTAATCCAAAGAAGTGTAACAGCAGGTAGACATCTCTGTCTTTTTAGACAAAAATACACAGTTGTGATTCACAATCCACAGCCCCATATACCCAGACTAGTTCCAAGGTCCCAATCATACTGACAGACAGACCCCTATCTCCACATTGCACTCTGTGATGTGCTTAACTCTGATGAGTAGCTATTGTAAGTAGTATGAAAAATTTGAAAGTGAGAGGTCATCCACTATGTTTCTCCTAACAGAAAGTACTGAGGAATAAGAAGCCATATAATTGTCTGTGCTTTGGAGCTTCTTTGCAGTTTAGGTAGAATGTAAATGATGTAGACAAGATCTTGCTCAGTTTTCCTAGGGAGCTTTGAAGATGTGCAAATTACCACAGTAACAAAATGATTCACTTTTACAAATACTAACTTCATTTTCTGTCCACATATCCTTAGGATTTTTTCTTCTTTTTTAAATTTTTTGTCATTATTTTTTGGAGTCTCAGGATTCCCTTGAAGAGAAATGATCTTCTTTTCTCTCAAAGGAACCTTTTTGAAAGTTCAGCTCTGGTGTTAATAAGTTATACAAAACAAGGACATTGTATATCTTTTAAAAACATAATTTCTACTTTGCTCCTTTCTGCTGAGACATATGTGTTGCCATCTTGTAGGCAAACAATTTATTTTGGCTTGTTATGTATCTTTTCAACATATTCAGTGTTTAAGGCTGAATTACTTTTTCAGTATTTTTAGACAGTCCTATAGATGTACTTTGACATAGTATGGCATATGACATGTACTAATCAGTAAATGTCTGTTTGAATTCACAACAAGGGTTGGAATTGCACTGTTTATAAAATGCACTATTTCATGTGCTATGAATATAATTTGTCCAAATGATTCCAGCCAAATAGCCAGGAAAATACATAGAAAGAAACATATACTAATAGTTATATTGTTATTGCTCTGTGAGCTTTGTTGTTGCTGTGGTTATTTATCTCTTAGTTCATTAACATTGGTTGACCAGCAAAAGTGATTGACCAAGTGATACTTGATTTATAACTGAGCGCCAACACTGTACAAGTACCACAAGGGTGGATGATTAAATATACTCCCTTTGCTAGATTTATCTCCCAAGATTGTGCACAAACTTGAGAGCAATACCCTGTGTCCATGTGTACATGGTGTTTAGAGAGAAATTTTCCACGTTACCATGTTATCATTAGATACTGAACACACAAAAAAAATGGAATATATTGATCAATAGTGTATAGCAAAAGTTTACATACAAAATTTTGTAGATGTAGTAAACTGTCTGCAAATGCATTTTGTGTATAACTGATTCATCAGGCTTTTTTTTTTTCTTTTCCTCGAGCTAACCTAAGCCTGCACACAAGCAAAAAGCGGATGTTTGAGCTGACTTTCACCCTATGAAATCTAATGGTCCAGGTTAATAACTTGGTCTATGCTTGTGAAAGAAAATTGAAGACATTCTTTCACTTGGTTTCGATACAAACTGCAAAAAAAGGAAGGTATTATAAACAATGAACAATCCAGTCCCCCAATGCATTGCAATTCCAACTCAGAATTTCAACGTGACCTTAAATAAAGCCCACTATTCACTAGTTGTAGAAAACTGTAATGATGCTGGTAAGGAGACATCAAAGACAGTTAAGCCTGCTTTGGTAATAATGAAAGACCAGTATTGATACAACTTTTCAAAAGCCACATTCTTCAACAGACCTGGCTAAGAACTGACAGCAGCTGGAATTTAATCTGTTTCTCCTTTAGCGAAACAATATTTACAGGATGGGAAGTGTCAAGTGGAAGGGAAGAGCTCTCGTTTTCTGCGAACTGCAAAGCTGGCTTTGCAAATTCTTGCAATCCCTGTTCCCCCTTTGTGCAGCATCAATCATTTTGTCTTATTGGAGGTGACACTGTTTCCCAGACGCCAGAATTTTTAACTTTCTGCCTCCTAAAAGCAGATCTACTCTTACAATTTGTCATTCTTTTAATTGACTCTTCACTAAGTGAGTCTGTCTAGCTGAACATAGAGGCCAAACTTCATTTTAAGTAAAACGTGAGCATATGTTTGTGTGCACATGTACATAATGGTCTGTCTGACAGCAGACAAACAAGCAAGCAATCAAAAAGCCACTACCAACAAACCTTTGAAAAGCACATTATATAGGAACTGTTGCAGCTCTGACTTGGAATGATAATCTTTGCTTACATTTAGGGTGTTTTACCTTTGAAATGGCAAGTTGAGCTCAAACTTATACAGCATGGTTTAACCATACTTTTGACTTTAATCTAAATCAAACTGTGGCCGTAGAAAATATTTACTTCCCTCTTTATTGAATTTAGATGCATCTCCCTTGGTGTTTTACATGGATGTTTATTCTGCACCGATTTGAAATGTTAAGAGAGAGTTGGCACACAGTTATTTATGTTTCCATTAGTGTTAACGAGAGCACTTTGTGTAAATCTTCATATGCCCACTTGAAATATATTTCTGCACATGCCTTTTGAAGAAAAGGAAAAAAAAAAAGCCCTCTAAATATTTTTCAGAATTTTAGGCTACCAAAGGAAATTGTAGTTTTTACAAAAGCCTTTTCCATATTAAAGAAAAAAAAACCAACTCAGAAAGTCAACTGAGTAGTGCTATAAAATTTTGTCACATTGTTTTGTTTAGATTTATAACTACAAAGGAAAGTGTTCTACCCTTGAGCTCTAGACACCATTTTATATAGCTTAAAAAGAAAATTTTTGTTTGTTGGTTTGTTTATTGGTTTTATAGACAACAGCCCTAAAGCAAAAGAAATAAAATTATTGTACACGTATATTTGCCAGCATGTTCCCTTAACAACAGTCACTCTTATGTGTTTAGCATGAGCTGTTGTTCTATAACTATAATTTGGGATTGTTATAACTATAATTGGGATTTTTGAAAAAAAAAAGACTGAATTTCAAACACTCAAAAGATTATTTAAATTGTGTTCATAAAACATTTTAATTCACTTCTGTGAATTCTGTGAGTCTGTGGAAAATAACCAGTAAATTAATTAGAACCAATTAGTTAGAATTTAAAATACTTTATAAGTAGGAAGTAAAAACTAATGTTTTCATATAAATTGTGAGAGGATCTGATAGTCATGACAACTGTAGAATGCCTGGACAATATTTCACAGTGTGTATGATTCTTAGTACAATAGGCTAAAAATGACTAATTGTATCAATTTAGAAATACAGTTCGTCTCATACAGCTCTCAAACCTGGCCCTGAGAGTCTATTTCCTAATGTTATGGGTAACCTTGTAAAGTTTATGGAAGTTTTTGTTCTCTATCACGTTACTTTAGAAGGTTTAGAATGCTGTGTTGCATTGCCCTGCCTTGATCTGAGAGTTTCTTGTGATATACAAGATAAATTTTTGTTTAGTTTTTGCATATTATAGAAGAACCTCTAAAAGCAGCTGCACAAAGGACCTATCCTCCTCACCCCAAGTTTCTCAATAATCCCATGTCTCATTTTATGAATAATCACAATGAAATCAAAATACTTTCTTACATTTCTAAGAAAATTATATACTTCTGAGTGCATATCAAATAGGATGACACTTTTTAGTAAGGTCACATCAAGTCTTGTGCAGGTAATTTTCACTTAGATTTAATGTTATAGAAAACACATGTCAGCTAGGCTATGTTCTGCTAGGTAGGTAGGGGACAGAATGCATTTAAATTAATTTAGATTTATGACTAAGCTAAAGTCAGCAGTGTGGCATGGGACATAAGCAAGAGGAAAGCATTATTCTGGATATGTGACATATCAAATTCCACAGTATCTACAGGTACAATAAAAATGTTGCCTGACTTTTTGATGAATTCTTCCTTAAACACTTATGTAAACTGGTAATGCTGGTATAGGGTAACATTAAGTCCCATCCACCGCAATATCTGTCTGTAGATCCTTAAATGATATGCATAATTTCACTAACTCCCTCTCAGCAAACACACTATCCTTGGGTCTGGAGCTTTACTTAAAATCTAACATTGCCTGTTTTGTGCCTTAGAATCACTGTGTTGGTTCCAGAGATGAGGAAGGATATGGGACACTAAAATGAAGTTTTGAATGTGATATGCTCCAAAACTCCAGAGCATCCTGGAACAAAGGAAGTACAGGCGAGGTGGAAGAAATGTTTATGTGAAAAAATACACCTGTACACACACATACACAGATTATCTGAAAAGTTGAACTTTAGAAAAAAAAAAAAAAAAAAAAAAAAAGATGCCTTGGGCCTGGATACCAATGAAATTAAAAGAATAGCTTTACTTTCAAGCTTACAAGAATACCTGAACTTACTTTTGCTGTAAAACAAAAAATTAAACTGAAGGTACAGTAAAATGTACACCTCTCTACATTCTAGTTTAATCTCTCACATCTTTATTTTTCTCCTTATCAAATAAAAATACAGTCTTTTCAGCTTTTATTTCTAAAATAGAATAAATATAGGCTGGTATCACAAGTATGTCCCCCACAATGTCATTCAGTCAAAATAAATTGTGTACATACCTAGATATTTTGTACTCAAACTTATTAATGAAAGGACAGAAACAAAAAGGTCTTTCAGAAGTGGCATAAAACAAATAATCACACTTAACCAAAGCTTTTATGCAATATTATTAAGCTCCAATTACTTTTGTTTCAAATAAGTAGATAGGCCAAAATTTCCCAGATGTTGAAAGATTAAGTGCTATTCAATGTGTGAATAATATATGTGTCTGTCTCTTGATATGTATAAACTTATTGCATGTGTTTCCAAATTCCTTTGTGCTATTATAAATAATTTTGTTATTTCTAGCTAAAGGAAAAAGGCCAATGATAATAGTGTGCCGAACTTGTGAAATTAAAAACTAGTAGGTTGTACAGCTCTTAATCTTCTTAAAGTATTTGTTCCTAACAGCTGATTAAACATCCTAAACCATATTAATCAGATTTCTCAATTGATAATGTCCATAATTTATCTTAGATATGTTGATAGCACATCAATTCTCAGTTGTTCATGATGGTTTTTTGTGACAATCACCTATTTGGGTGTTGGTTTTGACCTGTTATGTCTTTGTCCCTTTTAGTCAAGCTGAAACTGGAAAGAGCAATTTCTGCAGGGGGAAGTGAATAATAAGACAATTCAATCTATACATGTTTTGATGCTCATATATCTATGTCCTACAGCATAGATATCTGCTTTTGATGCAATACATATCAAGTTGAAGAATAATATTTGTTTAATTTAATGCACATTTTTACAAGCATTTTGATTTTTGACACATTTTAAGAATCAGAATTGGAAAGAAATAAGTGGTCAGAGATCATACTATATAAATACTATTCAACTACTGCTAATAGTACTACCTTTTTTTGGACTAGTTCTGAACAGGAAAGGTATTTTTTGCTGTCTATAAGCATTAACTCTTTCCTTTTTAAAAAAAAAATAATAAAAAATTTACTTTGTCCATGACTTTGTTTTTGTTTCTTTGACAAATTCCTTTATCCAAAGAAGGTATGAAATCCAGGGAAGATAAAACATTTAACCATAGAAAGGTTAAATGTTTACATTTCAAAAGATAATTTCAAAAGTAGTAAAGTGCTAGCTGAATGTCTAGTTTTATAGTCAGTATGGATTTAGTAAACAATGGCAGTCACTGAAGTAGAAAAGCCATCCTATTATAAACCAAAGATCAAAAACAAATAAATAATCAAAACAAATAATAATAATAAATATCACATCACATGTCCTCAGCATGCAGGACAGGCCTAAAATCAGGATTCATGCATTCAGATAAACTTAATTAATTTACTTAAACTTAGCCATAAGCTACAGTTAACTATAACTCAACCTTGCGTATTAACAAGAACTTAAAAAAAAAAAGGCATTTCAGATTTTCAAAATTGCTGGACATGAAATTTCCCATAGTGCTTTGCAGGTCTAACTACATTATTCCATCCAAATGTACTATATATGCAGAAAAGTCCTTTATCATGCAACTAGATTCTCAGTACACTGTCACTGTTCAAGTCCTGGTAACAAATAACTTTTTTTTTTTTTTTTCCCTGGGACTTTTTGCCTGTTTTGTGTAGGGACAGTGTCCTTTTTTTTTTCTGATTCAGGTTGATTTTTCTGATTTCTTCTTTTTTGGTCATGACAGCCAGAAGAGTACAGAAGTGTTCCCTTTTAAATATTGCTCCATGTAACATCTAGTGTAAGAAGATCAGTGGAAAGAGTAAATCTGGCAGGAGGATCATAAACAATGGAGTCAGGGTAGATATTTAATGAGCACCATCTTGGACTGATTATATTTACTTACACCATCTTTAACTAGAAAATTCTGAACATTTTTAAAATGTCTGATTGCATGAACAAATTTATTTATTAATAAGGTATTTATAAGTTTCTTCTATAAGGTTTTCATGTTCAAACTAAACAGATTTTTGTTATAGTACAGTGACACATAGACTGTCATCCAATGTCAAGAAGTTACTAAAAGCTTCTTGAGACAAAGCATGGATTTACATCAATACTTATTCCATCTTCACCAGACATATAAATCTGTGTGTGACTTTTGGCTTTGACACCTTATCCCTAAATTTGAGTTATACTGGAGTCAAATGTCTGTCTCTCATCATTTGCTTCATCATAGAGAGTAGGTTAAGAGATGGATTTTCTACTGTTTCTATTACTTCCACTACCTAAATCTTAAAAGCAACACAGCAATTTGTATGATATTTCCACTGGATCAGATGCCAGATTGGTTCAGATAATCTCAGCAGCTAACTTCCCTATCCCTACACTGAAAAATATCTGAGAAAAAGCTCAAACAAAATCTCTGAGTTTTTCTAAGGGATTTCTAAAGCTTCCACCTACCAGACAGATGATATGGGTAAGAGACATGCAGTAAATGGGGTGGACTCCTGACAGAACAGATGCATCAGCTTTTCCATAAAGATACTGCACTTATGTGGCACATGACAGCATTCAAATGAAACATATACCTATAAATAGACCCAAAAACTATTGCATGGAACAACCATCTCTGATTAGATATGACTTCCCTTTGGACATTTCTTTTTTGATTCACCTGCTAATTAGTAAATTTCCATCTTCTTTTCCTAAAATTACTGGGATGGAATGATCCTATGAAATGTTTTTCTAACAGAAGAGTTTCCCTGGAATTCTTCATTTAATATCCAGCAGACATGACACTTGAGTTTTTCACTGTTCTTGGAAGTTTGTGAGTGTGAATGAATGGTCATTCTTCAACAGCAAAGTGTTTTCATGTGTACCTAAGCCATTTGAACTAGATACTATAATATCACAGATCTCTAGAATTCTAATGATTGTTTCTGCACTTTCAAACATCTGGAAACCCAAGATGGTTTTGCTATCTGCATTGTCTGGCATTTTAGCAAATAATCTTAAGAATTCTTACAAGTTCTTAAGACAACTTGTCAATATTTTATTAAATATACATTATAAAAATACTATGTATTTTTTAAAGTTAAAAAAACCCAAACAAACAAGAAAATATGGGGGATGGAGAAACTGTCATTATAGAGTCAAAAGCTTTCCATAAGGATAACTGGAGAAGAGTGTCTATACTCTTGGGAAGAATGATTCCAAATGAACTTGAAGATGTAGGTATGAGTCATAGTTGTGAAGTCCATAACACCATTAGTAATAATTCTAGAAGATTCAGTCGCAAGATAAAAGAATGTGGATTAAAAAAAATAATAATTTAGTCTTTGTTTTGCTTTGCTATTTTCTTTGTTTTTTTGTCTGGACTTTTTTTGTCTCCAAACCCATATTTTCCTTTCTGTCAGCAAGTGTTTACATCTCTTCCTTTAAACATCACTCCCATCCTCTCTGAGGGCTCCCTTACATTTTCTGTCTTCTTTCAACTTTCCTTTTCTGTTTCCTTTTCTTTTTCTCTGCTAAATCTTTAGCCAACCACCTTGCAAGTCACCCAACTGTGCATATTCCTCACTTTGAATTCATTGTAGCTGGAATACTTCCCAGAACCTGTGGGTGTATGGATGTGTTTATAGAAAGGAAAGGAGTGAATGAGCTCAGTATGTTTTAGAAGAAATGCCAGTACTTTTTTTTTTTTTTCCAATATTTTAGTGGCCTGTATCAGAGACACTAAGAATTAGCTTTCTTTAAGAAATGAAAAGCCACCAGGTTACTGAGATCTCCAACATGACAATAAAGTGTGTAAGTGATAATTCTTTCACTTTTAGCTAATAATTGCTTTGCACACCACAGAAACTTGTAATCAACTTACTGTGAATATGAGATTGCTCATAACTTCTTTCTTGGCTGCTTGTTCCCTGAAACATCCTCATTCTCATCTATCATTTTGTGTTTTAAAGTAGTGAATTCACTAACAAAAATAATACATCTGGGGGCTTAAAAAGTGAAACATCTGTGTTTTTGGCTATTGCTCAGTAGTGTAATGGCAAACTGCTTCCTTGAAGAGTTTGCTCTGCTCAAACCTGGACTTCTCTTCTTCCACACATTTGGTCTGCCCATGCAAGTAGCAAATATACTGGGGAAGGGAGACTGTCTGCTTTCTGTGACATTATCTAGGGGATAAGGCCAGCCATCAAATACACTCATTTATCCAAATAATGGAGACATTTGCAATTCTCCTTGTAAATTATGATAAAGTAGATGCTGACAGAGTAGCATGGGAAGGGATCTCTCATCACTTATGGAATATCTTAAAGGCTTTCTCAAGTTTGATCAGCTATTCCAATTCCTGTTAGTGAATTCCATTTATAACTAATAACTTTTATTTCTTAAAATAGATCCTTTATGCCAGTAGCTGGTAAACAATTAATACCAAGATAAAAACAGTTAATGAGGTTTTTGCATTTACTGGGAAAATTGTAAAATAGAAAATGTTACCTGAAATCTAGCTGTTAAGTTCTATGTGTTTCCGAATGTGTATTTGATTTTCCTTTGTTACTTCCTTTATTAATGTGCATAATTAGTTTTGTCCATATTTTTAAGGTGAAAATTATTGCTATATAACATCACTGTAAGTGATAGTTACTGATTTTAAACATTTGAGGAAAGCTTTTTTTTCCTAAGCATCACATTTTTGCAAAGACATAGTAAGTATAGTATGAATTATGTAAGATAAGCAGTCTAAACTCATGAAAAGAAGCAACACTATCACATATAGTGTTTTATGTAAATAAATGAAGCCACTGTTAAACTATCTTGACCCATTGATTCAACCTGTCTAGATTCCTCTGAAGAGCCC
>JANHGL010012366.1:0-36809 GCA_024611195.1 Ceyx melanurus | reverse complement strand
TTATTTTCTCCACTTTTTACTTTTTTGTTGTTGTTTTTCTTCTTTTCCATTTTCCCTTTTTTTTTTTTCTTTAGTATACTGACAATCATGTGCTCATAGATTTGCAGGTTTCACACTTCTAGTAAAAACATCTGCCTTCCATTATCTATTGCTACTTCAAGTTATTTCTCTTACTCTGGGTATATTCTCCTGTGAAGACTGCTTTGATTGTTTCTTTTCCATTATATATAGTTGATATATTTTGTGACTCAGTGATGTCTCTGTGGCCATCTCTACTTTGATATGTATTGCCTTCTTTTGTATGGGTCTAGTACTGTCTTTCTGTTTTGCTTTTTTTTTTTTCTTCCGACTGAATTGTCTTTATGTATTGAGGCAACTCATTGTGAACAGAAGGTGAATGGTAAGGAGTGTCATTTGTCTCACCGAAACCAAAAGTTGCAATGTAGATAGAAATATCACCTATACTCCTAACAGTTATATATAGAAAAACAAGCCACTCATAGGGTAATATTCCTCTTGTACTTAAGTAAATATCTGAAGTGACTCTGATGTGTTATATCCTGCATCAGTCCTTTTTTCTCCATGTATTACAGAGACAGATGATCATGAAAGGCTCAGATGCAAATGGATTATTTGAGAAATATGAAGTGAGATGAACAAGCAAAGAGCTCTAATTTGGTGGCTAATTTCACCCAGGTAAGGGGAAAGCAGAAACTGAAGAAAAAGTATGCTGTGAACACTGATATAACTATTTGCCATTATAAACAAATGATTAATTGGTCTTTTTGAAAGAAAAAAACCCACTTTTTTTTTTTCCCCCTGCTTTTTGTTTTCTGTAAATCCCCCAAACCATTTAACTCGCTTTTATGTTTTAATACTATGGCTTACAGGGAAAAGCTGTCTAAAAATCGCACCAGAAAAGGCCTTTCTCATTCTAGCATCTTCAACATCTGTGGGAAACAAAAATAAAATGCAAAAATTAGACCCTGCTAAAGAACCTGGCTCTGCAGGGAGGATTTTACTACTGTGTGAATAAATAAAACCATTTGTCCTCATGGACTCATGCTGACAGTGCACAGAGAAGATTGGGGTTGCTTCCCACCCACTCAAAACGTTGCTGTTAAAACAAGGTTATCTGTTCATCAGCTTGGTTTTGTTTCTTTAAAAACACTCTGCATAGACAGAAACCTTAAAAATATGTAAGTGGAAGCAAATGAGAAAGCAACTATATAAAAAGGACATATAATGCTTTCATAAGTATACCATCAGCTGTTCTTAGCATACATTTTCTCTAATTTCACTTATAGAAAAACTGCTGCCCCCTCCTTTTTTTTTTTTACATTTCTAGCAGGTTTTTCATCCTGCACATGACTTGAAACATCATTTCTTAATAATTTTGTCTGCCTCTTTTTAAAACATTATTATTAGTTACATGTAACTTCATACAACATACAAAAACTGTGTATGCTCCATTTTCCATTCTGACAATCTGAGCTTTTTTTTTTAGGTTTTTGTTTGTTTGTTTGTTTGTTTTGTTTTGTTTTGTTTTAATTAATAGGTCTAGTAACTCTTTTTATTTAAACAAATAGTTTTAATTGCTGTTCCCATCTAGATCTCCTCCACTCATTCTGGTCAGTCTCTTCTCACTGTCTTAATGACGTGGTTTCAGGGGAAAGCCTTGTCTAAATATCTTATGAAAGACTTTTAGGCTAACTTTGTCTAACATTTTCAGTTTGTGTAGAAAAATTAAGAAGAACACTAAAATGAAGCCAAGTTTGTTGGGGAAACATTATGTAACCATTTAAAAATATTCCTTTAAATGCTTTGTGGTTGGTTGGGGTTTTTTTGGTGTTTTGTTTTGTTTTGTTTTTTTCTGTATTCCTGGAATACTAAAAGGCACAGGCTTGTGGAAATCCACAAAATTTGGACAGGACTTTTGAAAAGATACTGTATGTACATACATGGAGCATGAAATTTCATTTTGAGCAGCTAAACACTCTTGGATTCTCTGTCCACTAAGCATGCACCTGTTTCTTGCATCTTCTCGCACTGATCTAATAGTGTAAGAAAAATTTCTGTAAACTTTCAGAAGTAGGTGAAAGGGCTATTAGATTACATTGTTGTGTTCTGAAGAGCTGGTGGAGAATAGGGTTAAGCAGTAACAAAAAGTTCATTAACAAGACACAGAGACTCACACAAACCAGTCTGAGGTTTTTGTTGTTTTGTTTGTTGTGGGTTTTTTTCCCCCTCATTTTCTGCTCTTGATGGGAATGCACAAAATAAAGGAGAAAACAATATAGCAAAACCAAAGCAATTCCTCTGACAAGCCATAGTAGGGCTGTCTTTCACATATGATTATGCTCTTAGAGATTTCAGTTAATTTTTTTCCTCTAGGTCAGTCTCCCTCTTCAGAATCTTGTATAATTATCATCGCTGTGGCAAGGGCTTCACTTCACTGTTTGAAAAAAATTTGTCTATGCATGAACTTAAAAAAATGGATGTGTTCTGCTGCATACATTCTATATAGTTATACACACACACACACACAAACAAAGAAGACAAAGCAAGCAGGGTGTGCTGGAGAAGTTTGGCACCTTGGCTGGAGCAGTTTGATGCCTTGGCCATTAAGCTGCACTTCAAGGTGTTTAACTGGTGCCTTTGGGTATGGGCCCCTTAGTAAACAGGCTCCGGGTTCTGAGCTTCTCTGTGTTTTTTCTGGGCTTGACCAACCAGAATGACCACAGTGCACCCTCAACTAGGGTATAAATGGGGCCCTGCCTAAGAGCTGGATGAGTTGGTTCTTCACAGAGCATCAGGCCTGGCAGTCAAACCCTCACAATGGACATGACATCCAAAGTTACTTCCATGGATTAAGTCTCTGTGGATTGAGTGAGCCTCAACCTCCCCTTGGAGTGAGTGGCATTTTATGAGTGAGCACGTGACCATTTTGGTTCATCATTTCTTAAGGTTTAGGAATTAGTTGTGTAGACATTAATTCCCAACACACATCCAAACTTCTATTTGGTCAGAAAGAATGCTGTGAAACTGGTTGCAATAAACACGTATTTTTGGATTGCAGATGATGTCTGGTTTGTGGTACCTCCATGACAGGTAGCCACAACCTGTACAGCTAACAGGCACATGGACAGCTTTTTAAATACGAGGGTAGTTGCTGTTGTCTGTTTTTCCTGAAGTGCTTTCAGGAAGCGATTTCAAAATACATTCTTTCTATATGAAATCTTATTCTTTTTCATCTGTGAGAGAAAACATAATAATTTACATATTTTAAAAAGGAAATGCCTGCTATATTAAGGACAGTTCTTTCATATGTTAAGCAAGATCAGTCCATTTTTATCATACTTTGGTTCCAGAAAATCACAGCACTGTCTTTTAGGAATTCTTTGCAAGTGGAGATACAGGAATAACGTGAGCCCCCTCCACAGCTGCTGCTTGTCAATAACATTGCTGTATCAGCAACATGCTTAAACAATCTGGGATGACAGGAATGCTATTTCCTTTCTCTCTCCAGGTGGGAGCCACTCCCCACTCTTTTAATGATTAAAGAGAGTGACCCCAATGTCAGCTGCCTGGGTTTCAGGAAATGTACCACCTTTTTGTACTGATAGTTTTAGGATTCCGGGTTTTAGTACATGAAAGTGGGTTATGTGGGGTTTTGTCTTGGGGTTGCTTTTTTTTTTTTGGTTTGGGTTTTTTGTAGTTTTTTTTTTTTGAGGAGGAGAGGGAGATGGAGGCAGGGGGAGTTGGTATGTGTAATTAGTGTGTTCATTGTGATAACACCTAGTTTTTAACCAGGAAGGAGTACCTAGCAATGTGCTAGCTCAGTGTTTGAACTAACATTCAGAAAGGACTTCTTAAGTGCTTTTCACCAGTGCTAACTTGGTGCACATCACACATAATGTACATGGCTCTGCTCAGAAATATTCTCTCCTAAGTCATAAAAGGTACATCAGATAAAGAGTAATCTTACAAAATCAAACAAAAATCCCATGTCCTAATTGATTGAAATCATTCTAACTTTATTTTTTTTACTGACTCATGACAAGGAAGTCTCATGAAGATAACACAAATACATAGTCCAACCTGTATTTTATTGCAAGAATACTTTCTCTGCTCACCAAAAACTTTCTTCTCATCTCCTGATATGCAGTGACTTAGAGATACTAAATTTCATCTCCTTACGTTGCTTCATTTATATTAATTGTTTCCAGAGAAACTCATATGTATACCAAATGTAACATACTTTTTACATATATTTGAATTCAGATGGGGAGAGACCTGCATTGTGTTTATGGCAGCAAATAATGCAATTTACTAGAAGCAGATATATAAAGGAAAACAGCATTTATGAGGACCAAGTACCCATCCTACACATGACCCTGGGGTGTTTACTTCAGAATAATCTAGTTTGGTTGTATAGCCTTAATGTTAATTATCTTTTAAGATCACAGATTGATGTCAGTCATTTGACTTAGATGTCTGAACTAGACGCCTTATGAGGTGTCTTAAAAAACACTTAAAATCTTCAAAGCACCTGTCTCTCATAGGTTGTATGTATTAGATACAAGATTTTTTGACTATACAAAGTGCAGAAGCTTTCTTTAGAAGGACTGTTTCACTAGGCTCTTCAAGATAGTTAAAAATCATATACAAAATTGTATGGGCTGGATTTTATATTGAAAGTGGTGTGGAAAGATCTTGCAGATGAAGGCAGAAGTGCAGGCTAAAAACTTTAGGCTATTTTTTGGTTTATACATTTCTTTTCCTAGTTCTCATTTGGGAAAATACTTAAAATTGATGTTGCAAAAGATAGACTATTAAGTGTATTTAACACTATAGGTAGATGCAAAATTGTATGTCAAATGCTTGCTAAGGCCAAATAGAATTTAGCAAGTAAATAGAAAGCAACTCAAAAGATCAGTAAAAAAAAATAAAATTCTTATTCCTGAAGTAAAAGATAATTTCCACTTCAGGAATATATACAAATACTTCATTTTATCCCTCTCCAACTGACAAAAAAATTACTTCTAGATGGAGCATGGAGAAAAAACCAATTTAGATTTCTAACCTTGTAAAACCTAGCTACTAAGATCTCAGATATTTGTCTTCTGCTTAAGAATAAATCTTTGGAGGATAAGAAAGAATAAAGCAAGACTCCTGATTTTGATGAATGTTTCCAAATTAATCTCCTATACAAGTCTTCTTGAACTTTATTCTGTCATTGAGTGCTTTCACAGAACCCTAGTGTTGTAAAACAGGAAGTGTATTCATAGCCTAATTTAGGTGGACCAAAACAAGATACAACTATTTTTTTCTGAAGTTGAACTTTGAAAACAAGTAACAAGTGGAATACCTCCAAGATCAAATAAAAAAATAAGCTCAATTCCTCAACTATTATCCTTCCATTACAATATCATTGGACTAGGTTGAGGCTGCACTAATTGGTACATGCCCATTATAGAAGTTGAACTAGCAGCCTCAGTCTTGCAGCAGCAGGAGGAAGAGTTGCTATGAAACTAATTACAGCTATCAGCAGTGGTTCTGTTTTAAATGGTCTATGAATTAGGCAGTCTCCTAGAAGCACACACAAGTGAATTTGCTATTAACAATGAACAGCTCTGTGGAAAGAACGCAGTATAAATTTACTTAGTCCATCCTGGGATTCAGCAGACAGCTCTACTCTTATTTGGCCTCTGAAGTAAATTTCAGTGGAAAAGTTAAGAGGCTTTTCCACAGCAAAGAGAATTTTGTCAAATACTTGGTGCCTTATTACAATACAGACTGTATTCCAATTCCAATTACACTAATGCAAGCTGTGAGTAACTTCATTGTGCTTGCTGGAATTACTCTAGATTTACAACAGTGTTATTTGAGATTTACACCTCTATAAATTAATCTGAAATGTGGCCACATGGTCTAGATGGTTGTTAGCTTAATAGGAAAAATATAGTTGCATAAATAGTTGATGTCTTTCATACTAATTTGGGACCTCCTCACAGCAGTTTACTTACCTGTTTATATTAATTTACTACACAAGAAAAACGTCCAATTAATAAGGTAATTCACTCACTGTTCATGATTAGCAAAATGTTTTCTTTGACACTACACCTATCCCTACATAATATTATTCTTCTTGCAATGTTTGGTACTATTCTTAATACCTTAAAGATGATGGTGGTGGTTTGTTGTGTTATGGCACCTTTGTTTCTAAGGCTCTTGAAGTATCCATCTTTGTTCATACTGGTGACAAAAAAAAATAAATAAATCAGAGCTATGGATTAGAACAGATTTCGCAGTGAAACCACAATTTCTATGTATTCAAGGAACATAAATAATGGATACAAAGGCCATAATATTAAATAAATTGTCACATGGTATATAGGTGTCTCAGTCACTCTAGATTTATTTTTAAATCCTATTCTCTTTGGGATCTAGAATCTTCACAGCTATGCTTACAACTAAGACAAATGACTTTTTAAAAAATTATTTATATATAAAATGGATTGATTCTAAAACTTGCAGGGAATTAGATGTGCCCTCTATCTCCCTTCTTGCACCTTCCATTCATTTTTTACTACCCTTTTCATAAGAAAATTTCATATGACAGAAATAGTAGAAGAAAAATCATGCAAATTATGATTACAGTAAATTAAGCTGTTCTCTATTAGTGAACTAAGGCCAGGTTGAGTTGCCTCCCAGAGGCCTCATTGTTCACTCTTCTAAGCAATAAAATAGTTGCTCCAGAGCCATTACTGTATATGAGACAAGTTGCAGCAGTTCCCCTCAATGAGGAACCTGACCCAGGGACTTTATAGCAAGAAATCATCAGTTTCTACAGAGATACTTTAACTCTTGCTCCTCTGAGTCCAACAAAGTAAAAAAACTGGTGCTACAGCAGATGAGGGCCTTTCTAATCTACATGTGGGGAAAATGCCCTTTCTTAGAAATGACAGTCATGTTACAGTATGGAGGTAATAGCATGTCAAAGATTCTCTCTGCTTTATCATCATTTCAGCCATTTACTCCAAAATAAATAATGTCTACCAAATACCAAGCCTGCCGAGGAGCAGGTTTGGTGAGGTTTGGAAAAAAACCCATCAAATCCAAGGGAAAAGTGTGACTGGAAACACAGGTTATTTGTCATCACTTTGATCACTGTATGACTATTTGCACAGGTATGAAGTTAGAGGTCTAACGTTACTACTTTGATTTGCTGGAATATAATATTCTGAGTTCCCATAGAATAAATACAGTGTAAAGCAAGAAGAAATGTTTGTCAGATGTAAATTCCTGAAATATTTAATTTTTTAATTCCTTAATATTTATTTCATAAAGTGAAGTGAATTTAATTGAAGAAATAAGAGGGTGTAAAGAAAGCTTTTTTCTGTGCTGCTTTGAATGTGACTATGAAACATATTTCATTGGCTGTTCCCTCGAGACTGGTAAGTATGTTCGGATACCAGAGAATTTACTTCTACTGACAGTGAGGCAATGAAACAAAAAATGTGTTTTTCTTACACATACATGTACAAAAGCATGAGTATATTAGAGTTAGGTAAGTTAAATTATTTATTTACCCTTTGAGGTAAGAAATAATGAAGATAGAAGAGTTTTCTTTCCTTCTATACTTGCTGAAAAAGAATATGTAAGAAGAGTTCAAGGATGAGAAAATGTCTTTGAGTTACACAGTACTGCTGCTTGGTATTTTTTTTCTGGATGTTTCTTAGTCCACTCTCATCACTGCTTTTATCATTGCTATTGTTGGTGTTATTTGGGTTTTATTACTATTATTATTAACTTGTTAATCAGTTTGCTTAGATATGCTCTACTTCTATATCTATGAAGTGTTGGAGTTTCATTTTTTTTCTGCTTTTATATTATCTATAAAAGTGCTAAGAGAGATATATTCAAATTTCTCCAGAAATCAAGTTAGCAAGCAGCTGACCACTGCACTGTATCTAAATGCTTAGTCTGCTTGCATACTGTAAAGCTTCCATCAGTTTTCAGAACACAGATAAATTAAAACCTTAGTGCTGGTTATGCACTGGAAAAGTGGCAACTCCTGGAGGAAAAAAATGCAATTAAACAAACGGGGCAAACAAAAGGAGCAGCAAAAATTACAAAGGGTCACATAGACACAAGATAGCCCCTTGGGATGTTGCAATTATGAACAAATCAGTAAAATGCTACCTCATATAAATTAACAAAACACACTTTGACTTTTGTACCTTAATCAGGTAAAAAGATTTGGTATTAGTCAAATAATTTAAAATTACCAATTAAATTATAGTATTCGTTTCTACATTATTCCTCAGTTTAATTTACCTGCAGAGCTTATGTCAGTTAGAATAGTGAAATAAATGGGGGGGGGGGGGCTATAATAACAGTTTTTCTTATTTATTTACTTTAGGTATCAAACTGTAAAAGGAAAATCACATGTATCAGAAAGGTTTTGTGTTATAGATGTGGTAAACATTCTTGTAAAGAGCTTTAAAAGACCTATTAAAATAAAGTTTGAACATCATAATTCTTATGATTTAAATTGCAAAATGTTCAACATCCTCTATGACTCTGGATTTCTATTAGTTATGAATTTACATGTACAGTTGCTTTCTGCCTGCTACCATAATTATGTTACCTGAATATTCCATAGATAATAAAGTGCTGTTACTATATCTAGCTTATGGGCAAGGAGCTGAGACTCAGAGGATATGATGGATGGATTTCTTATATATCACAGGTATCTAATTGTGAAACACAGGTCAAACTTGAGATGATCAGAATACATACTTGGTATTTGAATAGCTTAATGAATAGCATACTTAAGAGACTTGAGTCCTCAATACTAAAATTTTCCAGGCATCTAAAAAGTCTGTTTCTTGACATGCCCAGAAATCTTGGCAGTGCTTTAAAACCTGATAGATTGCCTCATGCTAAAGTTCCCTAAGGAACCACAAACTAAATATTTATCTTCCTGTCTCATCCATGTACTTGTTCTAGTAGATGTTCCCAGAGAAAGCCTGCTAAACCACACTGTGTGCAAGAAACAGCTGCCAGCTGTGGTGCCATCACTATCTCCTAAGAAGGTAATAAGAGCAAAACTGTCATTCATATACGAGAAATTATGTTTAATTTCCTCTTCTCACTGGGGGAATTTGAATGAGTGTCTCTGAAACACTGGAGTGTGCAATAGCATGTAGCATAAAATATATGGTAAGTTGAGATAGGATATTTTGTCCTTTCAAATTTAATTCAATTTGTACAGAATAATTAGAAAAAGTAGCAAGTTAGAACATGAATAAAGGAGTGGGTGCAAACAGGCTCAATTGCAGATTGACTTGACAGCATGGGTATGCTGTTGTGGTGCTTTGTCTCCACAAAGACTAGACTCAAGCTGTCTCAGCACAGCTGCCACAGGGCAATGGAAGACCAACCTCACATCTGCCAGGAATTGGTTATGGCTCTATAAACTGCTGGTTAGATTTGCTAGAGGGTTTATCCCACTGTCTAGTATTCCTCAATGTGGAATACATTTTTGAGAATTAAAGAATAGATTTGAATCTCTTGATTACAGACCAGTAAGTAATTGGCTATGAGAGGATGGACTGTTTGTATCTGGGGCAGAAAGAGACTATAAATTATGAGCAGATGAACTACATTTTAGTTAGAGTTATGAAAATCTCAGAGCCAATATGTTTAACCACCAAGTAAACAAAAGTGTGTGTTAAAAGGAGAAAAAAAATATATCACAAGTGCAAAGTCACTGTAAAAAGCAGTGTTTAGCCATGACTATGAGTCAGGGATATTCCAGCTACTTACTATGACAATCATGAAAATCCATATGTATATATAGATATACATACTATCCCTGTTCAAAAGCTACAGATTGGTAAAAAGCCAATATATGTGATAAGATTTTTTTTTTTCAATGCATTCTTTTACAGTTTACAGGGAAGATTGCTTGTCTTAAGAGAGAGATGTCAGGGATGTTACAGAATAAGAAGTAATTGCAGACCATGTGATTTTTCTGACATTTTTTATGTCTAACTATGTGCCAAGTGCTTTACTAGCACACACTAAGACTCATGTTATAGTGTACTTTAATCAGAAAAAAAATAGATTTACTTATAAAAAAAAAAGATATACTTATATGACCTACTTCTTGAAACTTAGGAAAACAGTCACTCAGAACTTGAGTAAACTGATCCAGATGACCATCTCTACATATAACTGTCCTTCAGCACTGATAGCTAAAGCTCTAATTCCAGGGGGAAAGAACTCACTTGAAAACCTAGACATGGGCTTTTAAAATGGCAAAATGTAAAGTTAAAAAAAACCAAACAAAACAAACACAAACAAACAAAACCAAAGCAAAACCAAAGCAAAACAAAGAAAAAGAAGTTAACTTGCAAATGCTATTTTTGCTGACTGCTTTAAAGAAAAATAATGCTCCTTTTGACCTTGATAATTATCAGTTCACTATCTTTTTTTTTTTTTTCTTTTGTGTGTTTTCCCAGATTTTACAGAGTTTCAACAGTAAAGAAGATAGATAACAATGAATGGCATCAGGTGTCCTTCAGTATTGTCAGCAGTGCCCAGGGGTTGTACTTGTTTCTTGTATTCTCAGCACAGAAATGGGCTACGCTAAGCACTTCACTATGGAATCATAGAATCATTCAGGTTGGAAAAGACCCTTGAGATCATCAAGTCAAACTATCAGCCCTACTGTACAAAGTTCACCCCAAAACCACATCCATAGCACCCTTAAATACATCCAGGGATGGTGACTCAACCACTTCCCTGGGCAGCCCGTACCAGTCTCTGACCACTGTTTTGGTGAAAAAATTTTCCTTAATGTCCAGTCTAAACCTACCCTGTTGCAGCTTGAATTCATTTCCTCTTGTTCTATCACTAATGGCCTGTGAGAAGAGACCAGCACCAACCTCTTTACATTGTCCTTTCAGGTAGTTGTAGAGAGTGATGAGGTCTCGCCTTAGTCTCCTCTTCCTCAATAAGTCTCAACTCCTTGAATTGCTTTTCATAAGATTTATTCTCCAGGCCCCTCACTAGCTCCGTTGCCTCCTCTGAACTTGCTCCAGCACCTTGAAATCTCTCTTGGATTGAGGTGCCCAAAACTGAACACAATACTCAAGGCATGGCATCACCAGTACTGAGTACAGTGAAACAATCCTTTCCCTATTTCTGCTGCCCAAACACTCCAGGCTTATTTCCAGAAAGCCTGTTTTTTCTCTTTTTCCCTTAAGAATCTACTTTAAATCCAGTCAATGAGCCTAGCCAATTCTTGTGATTAAGACCTTCTCCTCCTTTGAGAAAGATGCACCCCATCTGCTGCCAGCAGGCCTGACCTCATGTAAATTGACCCATGGTCAAAAAACCCTAAGTTCTGCTGGTGGCACCAGGTACAAAGCCATGAATTAACCTGGTTAGTCCTCCTCAGTCTCTCAGGGTAGATACCTACAACTGAGGGGATAGAGAAGAGCACCACCTGTACTTCCACTCCCTTAACCCAAGGCCCTGAAATGTCTCTTGATAGCCCTCAGTTTTCTTCTTTCAAGTATCTATCTTTCAAGATAGATTTGGTTGGTCAGGAAACCAGAAGAGTAACAGAGAATGGGATGAAAGCATTTTCTTCTGAAATCAGTAAGCAATAATGTACTGACCTCCTGAGGGGAATGGGAAATATGATGCTACTCCCCTCCTTTATACCCTCTATAAAAGTTGCCATCCACACATTTCATGACATGTCAAAGCCTATCAGCATGAGTCTCTGGGCATTCCAATAGAACTGTCTACTTTCTGGGTATGTAGGAGGTAGTCACAAGTTTCTCAACTGAGGGAAGGTCTTACAGACATGGAAATAGTAGGTAGCTAGGAAATTCTGAAGGTAATATAGAAATGATATCTGCAGTTGTGAGTGCCTTAGTTCTGTATTAGTTTCACTAAATCTTTTACTGGTTACTGGAACATCACTGGTTTACGTGTCAGTATGTGGTTTTTATTTGATTGCAAGAAGTTAAAACCACACTCGGTTTCTTCTTCCAGAGTATAAAATTCCAAATCCTTCTTTGAAAGACATGAGCTAGTCTCACCCCTCACTGAGCTCATGACTCTGTGAGCTCTGAGTCACATTATGCAGCAAAACTACCATTCAGTCAGTAGAGCTGGGATTCATCTCAAGTAATTTCTGGAATGTGATTAATCTAGCCTGGTTTGGATGTTGGCTTTAGGCTGAGATTAAACTCCTTGTAGCAGTGCCTGATTTTCTCCACTGAATGCAGAAGACCTCTGGATAACTGGCTGAGATTTCTATTCTATGGATGCCTAAAGTTAAGTGAACCCCAGTTGAATGCTTTGTTTGTTTCAGTAAAAGCTACAGCCAAAATACCTGTAGCAGAAGTTACAAAGCCTAATATTTTGTTTATTCATTCTTGAAAAAAGCATCGGCTTCTAGAAAGATTTTTCAAACAAATACTGGAAAGCTCCTTTCTAAAAGAAAATAATAAAAAAACCCAACAATTGACTAATTATAGAATACCACTGTCTGTGTGCAATAAAGGCTGTTGTTTTCAGAAAGTTGTCAGCCTTAAGTAACTGTCATCAAGAGCTAAGAGTACCAAAGGAGGATTAGACAGTTGACATAACACATAAAATGTATATGTTTCCAATATATCAAAAACATTCAAATTGCAGTGACCACAACACATTTAGTACCTTACCATGATATGTAATAGGCGTTAAGTTAGACCATTTCTTTCGTTTTGGGGTTTTGATTTAGAATATTCAAATGTAGGTATTGCCAGGCAAAACATCAGTTTCTAATCTAGTTGAATTACTTTATTCATCACACTGCAATGCAGTTTTTCCTACTGTATTTTGACCTACAG
Source organism: Ceyx melanurus (assembly GCA_024611195.1). Taxonomy (NCBI): domain Eukaryota; kingdom Metazoa; phylum Chordata; class Aves; order Coraciiformes; family Alcedinidae; genus Ceyx; species Ceyx melanurus. Next base: position 23,886 of record JANHGL010012366.1, on the reverse strand, counting down.
TGAGACCTTACTGAAAGAATAAGAGTTAAAGGGATTGAAGGATTCTCAATCAATTGACAGCCTGCCATCAACTTCACAGTAATTTTCAATTTTTATGCATGAATCTCATGGCAGAGTATAAATATATTTATTAAAAAAAAAAGTAATATATATTTATTGATAGCAGAATGAATACATAAGGTTTTTAAAATGTTGAAATCTATAGAAGTTGTCTAGAGAAAAACACTTTATAGTGCATGTAGATATGCATATGTATGTACATGTAGACATATGCACACAGATACAGACATGCATATATGCATTATAAGGCTCAATGATGGAGACATTTAATATGAATTACAAATAAAAGTTTCATCTTGACAAGGCTTTATTTGTTCAAGAATCAAATTCCTTCTCTGTTTCTTCAAAGAAGCCAATTATCAGAAAGATTCTCTTTTGCTACTGTCATTAACAGATAGACATTGATGACAGTTTAACTTGGTTTCAACATAGCTCTTGGGCCACAGATGCTTACAAGGCAATCTAAGTACCACTCGAACGCTCAGTTGCAGATTGACCTTGTGGTAATTGAGGTTATGAAAAGGCTCTTGTTCTCTAAAATCTCAAATGAACACCTCTCCCTCTGGGAGACAGCAGGATATTCAGCAATAGCAGCCCTGCTGAACCTGTAAGATGCTTTCTGCTGCTCTGGTCTGTGCTGAGGTCAGGATGAGAAACAAATGCCTATGATGGGATACAAAGAATGTAATTGAGTAGCAAGTTAAGATGAAATTATCTGGAATGCAATTATTTTTTTCCCTTAATCGTGCTCTATTTTGCCACCCCTGAATAAGACCTGCTAAGTATTTGAAAACATATTTTTAGGACTTCTCTCACTTGTATCAAAAGGAATACTTTATGTTCTTATTCTTGACTTTATTGACATTTTCTCTTAAATACCTTCCCCTCAAAAAGGGAAGTAATGACAGGTTAAGTTCTCATTTCTTTAGAGCACAGAACCATCTGCTGAAGTTATCAACAACTTCACTTTGTGGCATAAGCCAGCATTTGAACATCTCTGCCCCAGCCAGTAATTAACATTACAGTCAATGGGAATTAACGTTGAGCCTTTCTGAGGAAATGGGGGTAATTAAGCTAATCACAAGAAGTACACAACAATTATTGTTATAATTTTAAATCTCAAGTTAATTAGCTATGCTAGCCACTGTCTTTGGCAAAAGCCCACTATTTATAGTAGCTAGCTATAAGATTAAATTTAGTGATGGCAGAACATATTTTAGCTGCTTAATTTAGGCCAGGACTTAACAATATTGTTTTGATTTAAAAGCTATATACAAAACTAAGAGAAGTCTGTGCAGAGGAAGAAACATTTTTTAACAACATATTAATAGTTATTGGACCTGAAAGCCCTACTGAAGTTACAGAAAGTGGTTAACTTCCAAAGAAACATGGATGATCAAGAAAATCTGATAATTGAGCACCATGAATTTAACAGGCTGACATCTTAAGATTTTGATCCATGTAACATGTATATTGACACACATTACTCATTCTTAGGTGAAGTTAGTCACTATATTCTATAAGTAAGGTTTTATTTGAAGTGAATTATTTTAAATTACTTTATTATTTCAATGAAAATTTTGTTTTGATTGGTTCTTTTAATGAATCAGACTTATCATCTAGATTATATTTGCAGGCAGTCTTTAACAAAGATTTACAAGAATATGAGGATCAGAACTGATGGATATCATAGTGCTAAAGATAGAGTAAAAGCTGCTGCTTTCCTACCCACCATAGCTGGCTGCATATAGGCAAGATATTTTCTCCATAAAATGTTGCCCCAGTAAGTCTGAATCTAGACAACAAAAAGAAGTAACAACCTGAACTCCTGCATCAAACTGGAGTATGTAACCTCCTTTGCCTTCTGAGCTCACCAGAAAGTTAATCACCTTCTTTGAAACAAATTCCTGTGCCTTCTTTCATAGATTTCACTTAAGTTTTCATCAAAGGTTGCTCTGGGAAGGAGTTCCTCTAAAAGGAGAGTACTTAATTTGCATGCCTCTGTTACAACATATTTTGTGTGTTTATTTTTAATTTCCTTTCTGCAATGCTGCTTCCCTAGATCTTTGAGAAGTTTTAAAATTTCATTTCTAAGAAATTAAATTTTATTTTTTCCAAGATAGGCTCTATTTTCTTTGTGAGAAATCTTTTTATCTTTGTGTGAAATTTCACCTCTTGGTGAAATGTCAGGAAGAGAACACATATTCTAGTTCTTTTCTAAATTATAGTCAGACAGATATTTACTATGTAGTGCAAAAATTACAGTTTATTGTGCCAATCAGACTTCAGCCTTCATTTCTTACATTTACAATCCCTCTCACCAGAAAAACTTTCATGTACTATCCTAGTTCACAGAACAAACACTTTTCAAGATAAGTATTCTCTTGTCTCTTTTTCCTTAGTTCTACCTTGTTCTACATCAAACTATGAAAGGGTCAGCATTTACTTCTGATGAGAAGAAGAAAAATGGTCTTGTTCATTTTTATAAAAAATAGTAAAAGGTTCCCCTACCACACAATCCTGTTATCAGTTTACACACTGAAGCATGTTGCAGGAAATTATGAATGAAAAGATAATAAAATGGCTTTCAACTATCTTAGTAAAATATGCACACTGCCAACATTTTTGTCATCAGTAATTCTCTCATAAACATGGGTCTCTTCTTTCATTATGCAGGCTGTCATGCTTTATTGAACCACATAATTTCACCTAATTAAAATAAGCAGTGTGTAGTTTCCTCCCCCTTCTGTTATTTTTTTATCTGGACAAGTGCCAGTAATGATATTTAAAGTATCCTAAGTGGACATTCTATTACATTTTCATCCTTATCCTCCTCTTTGCAGTCAAAAGTACAGTAACTCCAGTTGATTTCCTTTCTGAATACTGAGATACACTGTATTTATCTGATGATTTAATATATCGTAAAGAGTCTAGGAGTTGCAGTTAAGGAATCTGGAATAGGTTTATGTTTGTTAAAGTGAAAAAAAAAAAAAGGAGGAGACTATGTAAAACAGTTGACTGATAACAAGTCAGCAACATAAACCGTTGAGTGTCTCCTAAGTAATTATGCTACAAATCACTACATAATCACTTGTCTGCTACTGTTGTACATTTTTTGTTTGGGCAAGTTGTCTCAGTCAAAAATTTTGCTTTTTCCTTTAAAAACAAGATGACTCCATAATTCCATGCACTCTAAGAATCCAGACTAGAATCATAACCTAGCTATTATATACTACTTGGAGAAGAAATAAATCTGATCCAACAATGGTGACAGTCACTGGTCTACATTGGGCAATGTAGAAATCAGTCACTGTTTGTGACAACTTATGTTTTTTAATTTAAAAGGTGACATTTTTAGTTGATTGTATTGAATAAATTGTGTCTCAGCACAGAAGGAAAATCAGAATCAGAGAAATGATTAGTGAAAAGATTGTTGAACCAGTTAACAAAAGGGAAGAGAAGTGTAGTGTACATTTCCAAAAGGGCTTACTGTCATGACTAACATTTTCATCACAAAACTCTGTATTGTTTTACACACACAGACATGAAAAAAAGATGTCAGTAATGTATGCTAATACGTTATCACATCCTGCTATGAGTCACCTTTCTGAAGCCGGCTTTATAAATAATGACAAAAATGTGCCACATGACGTTCATTAGAGTCATAAGTTTCTTCATGCTTAAGTAAGATACTATTGTTCAGGAATGAAAGATTTACCATACTGTCACATTTTTTTTCCCCTTTTATTCACATCCATTAACAGCTTTTAGCTTGTAACTGAATTTCATTTTCAGAAAGATTAAAACACAGATGGATAATCAGAAAGAGAAAGCTCAGGAATATCAGAAGGATCACTTTTTAGAATGTCAGCTATAACATAACTTTCATGAGTCCAAGATTATAAGAATTTAGGGGATTTTGAAATCCAAAGAGTGTATAGCTTTCATTCAGGTTGGTAAAAATTTTGTCTGCTTATGTTTTATATTTATGCCATAAACTTCCATTGAGGCTTGGTCCTATTCAATTAAATTGCTAAAAACATTTACTTGCCTTGCATAAAAGAGATAAGTTTATGTAAATTCTTAGACTTCAGTGTCTTCTTAGAGGCTCTGGATGACTATGTTTGAAATGGGATAGCGATTCTTACTTTTCACAGTCCCTATCATCATACTGAATATCTGAAAATAATTAAAAATTTTCTCCTCAACAAAATTCTGTGAAATACACCAGTGCTTTCATTACCATTTTACTGTTCAGATGAAAGGTAGAAGAAAATTACCCCAAGTAACACAAGAAATCTTCAAAAGAATAAAGACTTAGACCTCAGTCTACCATATTATAGGTTATAGGAATATGAGAGTTTTTTGATTAATTCTGTTTGATTTTTCTAGCTACTTAAGATATATGAAACAGGAAAATTACTTAAGGTGTGTTTAGATAGTACTTATAAAACCTGTTCATACAAGATACAAGTAACAATATCAAAATGATAATGTATTTTTTAATGACTGAACATGTATTTGATATTTTTTTATCTTTCTGCATTTAAAAAAATTGCTCAGACAAAAATTATAATCTCCAAGTGAGCAAAACTTTTTGAAAATTAATGGTTGTCTCCCAAAACACGGATGCCATTTTACCATCTATAAATTATATTTCTTTATGGAATTTCATCACATTTATTCTTCCAGAACTAAAGAAGGAATAAAGTAGAAAATAACTTAGAATTATATCCCAATATTAGCTATTGATGGATTTTTCCTGTTCCAGATGAAAAATTGCCCAAAAGTTAAGGATAAAACAACAGATATATAATTCCATATATTTTTATATATAGCCATTATAATATTAAATTACAGTGCATTTTATAGTTACGACAGTTAACCATAAGCCAGCAATGTTCTCTTGTGGCCAAGAAGACCAATAGTATCCTGTACTAAGAAGAGTGAGTCCAGCAGGTCAAGAGAGCTTTTTCTGCCCCTCTGTTCTATCCTGCTAAGTCCACATCTGGAATACTGTGTCTGGTTCTGAGCTCCCCATATCAAGAGAGACATGGAACTACTGGACACAGTCCAGCAGAGGGCTATCAAGACAATAAGAAGACTGGAGCATCTCAGGGTGAAAGGCTGAGCTGAGGCTGTTCAGCTTGAATAGAAACCTGAGAGGGGATCTCATCGATGCTTATAAACATCTAAAGGGCAGGTGTTAAGAGGATGGGGTCACACTTATTCAGTGGTGCCCAGTGACAGGACAAGGGGCATCAGGCACAAATTGGAACACAGGAAGATCCATTTGTATATAAGGAAAAACTTAATTGTTTTCCTCTGAAAGCGACAGAGGACTGGAACAGAGTGACTGGAGAGGTTGTGGAGTCTCTTTCTCTGGAGATTTTCAAAACCCACCTGAACATATCCCTGTACAACCTGCTCTAGGTCAACCTGCTTTAGCAGGGGGGGGTTGGACTAATGATCTCCAGAAGTCCCTTCCTACCCATACCATTCTGTGATTCTGTGACTTCTTTATAGCTTTTAGATTTAGATCTGTAACAGAAAACTCAATGTGCACAGCTGTATTTTAAACACTGTAAGTTATGCTACCATTATCTAGCAGTAATAATTTTATTTATCAACAGGAAATTAAAATTTCATCTCTTTATAATGCAATGCACAGGGACTAATTTATACACTGAAGTAATGTAAACAATCCATGCAGGCTTAAAGGTATTATAAGGGTAGTATTAATGACATGACTCAATGTCAAATAATAAAAGAACCTTCAAATCATGCCTTGCATTAAGAAAGTTACCAGATCTAAAAAACGATGATGTCTTGGGTTTTGATATATTTATTTGTTTGTTTTATCTTTCTGGGCTGTTTTAAGTGGTGTAAATAATTTAAATGACAAAATAATTAAAAATCTTCCAAAACTCATGTCTACATGTGATTGGATATGTAATTTTCATTACCTCCTGTGAATATATAAAATACCTAGTTAACTTTGGTTTTCACTTATGATAAATTATAAAGATCTAGAAAAAAAAATCAAAGGCATAAAATTCAATGGGACTTGCATAACAAAATAAATATTTCGAAATTAATATGAAATCAATAATAGTAATAATATAGGTTAAAGTTTACTATTAGTCTTCTGACCAAAAACAGTAATATCACAAAAGCTGTGAGAGAAAATAGACAGAGAAATATTGAGCCCTTAACCAACTTCTCTGTGCTTTTGAACTGAACAAATTAATCCTGGCTAGGCAATACCTATGACTCAATTACTATTTTCTTGATCCTCTGCACCCTACTGAAAGGGTTTTTTCTTATGTCATTCAGCTTCCTCTTAAGCCTCCTCCATTTTCTTTCAGCACTTGATTTAACAGTCATTCTTCAACTGCATTTTTACAAAGCCCACTCCAGGGGTTTTAACCTTGCCTCTTGGGTGAAATGTTGGAATAAGAGTAATGATGTCTTATTAAAGTTAGTCCTAATAAGGACAGCTCATCCTTGCCCTGTGGTGCCCTTCAGAAGTGCAATGCTAATGTAAGAGAGAGGCTATTCCTAGAGTGATGCTAACTTAAGTGCTCTCAGATATTGTTTATTTTCCCGTTATAAAATGTTGCCACAGATGCAAAATAAAGATGACAGTATGTTGCACAAGGATGTGTTTGGATTATAAAGAGTAGCATCAAATGTGGTAAGGAAGGAATTTCCTTTCCTTTATTGTGTGGCAAAGTGTCAATATGGATTACATTGACTGTTTTCTCCCATTGCTTCCTCACACAATATTGCATGGTATTTTTCATTATTCAAAGCAGTAGGAAGTGCAGCACAAAGCACTTCTGAGGCTTCTTCTTTTTTTTTTTTTTTTTTTTTTTTTGTTTGTCTAACTACAAGATGTGTTGATAACATTGAGTAACAATCATACATGCAGTTATTTTGCCACAGAAGGCTTTGAGGTTGACCAGGCAGAATTCCTCCTTCAAAAATCCATGGTGATCACTCCTAATCACTGTCTTGTCTTTCAAAATTTTGGAAATGGCTTCCAGGATTATTTACTCTTTTTTTTTTTTTTTTTTTTCCAGGGTTTGAGGTGACACCTGTAGGACTGAGGAAAAAGCACTCAATCTTACATGTGTTTGAACCTTGTCCCTGGGGACATACTGCTACACTTAATACATTCCAGTTCTCCTGTGGCAGTGTTGTTGCTATACATACAGAAGAGCAGTAGGGGGTAGTGAACCAGTAGAATCATAGAGCAATTTGACTTGGAAGGGAGCCTCAGAGACCATCTAGTTCTGACTTCCCTGTCATGAGCAGGGGCATCTTTCACTAGATCAAGGTACCCAAACTCCTGTCCAACCAGACCATGAACAATTCAGGGATGGGGCATCCTAAACTTCTCTGGGCAACCTGTTCCAGTGCCTCACCACCCTCATCATAAAAACTTTATTCCTTATGTCAAAACTCAGTTCATTCATTTTATTTTTTTTTAATTCATTTACCCTCATTCATTTTAATATTGTTGTCCCTTGTCCTGTCACTACAGGCTTAGCAAAAAAAGTCTTTCACCATCTTTCTAGTAACCCACATTATACATTGAAAGGCTGCTATGAGGATACTCCTTACCTGGATTACTGTGTACAGTTCCAGGACCTTCAATTTAAGAAGGATGTGAAAGTCCTTGAAGGCATGCAGAAGAGAGAAGCAAAGACAGTGAAAGGGCTGGAAGGAATGTCCTCTGAGGAGTGACTGAAGGCTTGTTTTCCTTTCTTCAGAGAAAAGGAGTCTGAGGGGTGACCTCATTGTTCTCTATAACTTTCTTTTCTATTATTATAAAAATAATATGTTCAAGTTAAAAAGGAAGGAGGAAAAAAAGCACTAGTGTTTTCGGTCACAACTACAATTAAGAGTATAGGTTATGCTTCCTGTAGGTATCTGCCACTGCCTGCACATATGCTAAATGGCCAAGTTTGCTTTTGGGAAGAGAGGCAGTGGATAGAACTTCAGTCAATGAAACCTAGATTGCTTGTAAGGTGATGAAATATTAATGTTTACTTTAGGGTAAGTTAAACAGCTCACTAGTCTCCATCAACTGTTTTCACCTCATCTCCTTTGCATTTGATGGGAATTTACATACCTAGCTGATGCCTAGGCAGCTCTACTTTAAATGTCTACATTTCAAGGCTCTGAATCTCACCTGACTGTTGTTCATGACTTGGATGAAATGGTGACAGCAGCCATTGAGGTTCCTCTCTGTTGTTGGTCTGGTTTTGTCATTTTTCAGGATACAGTGAAAGTGGTAGATGTGACAATGATTTTTTGTCTTGGATTTTGGTAGTGGTGGGGGATTTTTGTTGGTTCTGGATTTTATTGCATTGCTATCAAATTAGGGACTATATCAGGCTTAATTAACACTATAATATATCCTCACTTTCTGTGTTCATGAATAGGGTTTTGTTTTAATATGTTTTTATCTTATGTTTCCTCCTATTTTGATGAATTATCTTAATGCCTTTTGTGACTATTTATGACAAACCTGAGATTCAGTTTCAGTCCTTATATTTTCTGTCTTTATTTTCCTTAACTTTTAAAAATGTTTTTATGTAAGGGGCTGACAGACTGTGCTGAATGTTTGTTACTTTATACGTTTTGTAATATACAGCTCAACTCAATACATTTTCTAGGTCTTCCCTCCCTCTCCTCCAGTTTCTGAAAAGATACACCCACAGGAGTTTCAAAAAGTCTATTTGCATATGTACATGTTCTCAGTGTGACTGTAAAACTAAGTTTAAATGTTGAAAGTAGTATTAATGATCAGTGAATACCAAAAATAAAAGAGAACACCTAAAACCAAAACAATAAAAAAATGTGCAAAATATGCATTTGATAGTTTCAAGTTAGATCTATTAAAAGAATGTCTATTTGGTATGTTACAAAGACTATTACAATATTTTTTTTCCTTAAAATGAAAAAATTATCTGTTTATATCTGAAGAAGTGCATATTGTTATTAGTCTTCATATCTATTGCTCTATAGAAATCAAAACTCTGATGGATTAAAGACTTTATCCTTAGCTTAGTTTTGATATTCAGATATTATTGCCAGGACTTAGTATTGTTACTTTGTCTGAGTTTTGGTATGCAACTGAGATCTTTTTAAAAACACAGCTTGGTGTTTTTCTTTATTTGAGATTGCTGCATACAGGTAAATGGGACGAGTTCCATTTAGATGGCAGGTATTTACAACAATGGATATCCAAAAAGACTGCTAAGAAAGGCTAGTGATTCAGAACTAAAAACCAGAATACTGGTACTAAAAAGAGAGTAAGGGATAGTGTGGATTTTGTCTGTTCACTGTGTGCTTAGTTTAGAATGAAGAACATCTTTCTTTTGCTAGATTGCACAAACCTGTCTTTTGTAAGCTCTCCAGGTAACCTGAATATGTTTTCTTGCTTTTCACATGAGGCATTACATTTAAGAGGCTATAGAAAGTAGTTGTACCTAAAATTGTGTGAAATTATTTTAAATAAACAAAAAACATTTTTATGCTGGGTATTTCCTGATACATTTGAAATAAAAAAATGTATATTACATATTAAGGCCTAGTCCTTCTTGACCGCATAGAGCATTTTTACACATTATTATATTATAGGGTCAAAGTCTAGCACAGTGTATCCTATTGCACTCATAGAAACTAGAAAATGTTGCATTTTTGAGTTTCTATATATTGGGGAAAAAAACAATCAGACCAATGGATGACAGTTGCATTGGAGTTCAACATGTATCGGGTTGCAAACAGGTTTTAAAAGGGAACAGAGTTTGAATGGGACTAGTGGATCCATGAGATGTACTTGTAAAAATTTCCAGTACCTCCCAGTGTGGCTAATTTGTCTCAGTCATTGTCATTTACCACTCTCCAGGGAGAAACTCACTGAAAAAAATTTCAGTGAGAAATAACATTCCTTCCAGCTAAAAAAAATCCTGGATAGATAGCACATGCACCTCATCTTGACTGGCCTGCCTTAAGATAAGTACAAGAAGAAATCTGTTCTTCTTTGTTTCCCATCCTTTAAATACAATGGACTTAAGCTGGAATTACATGGTCATCCTGATTTGTGGTAAAATACACAATATTTACATCCTGATAAGTGTTGAAATACCCAAAATTCAGAAGAACTTCATTCCTAAACATAGAGGTACTCTCAGATGGTTTTGAAATTTCCTTGTAGGTACATAATTCATTCTGAAATAATAAAATCATATTTTGAAAGGAGTATAAAATAGTTGGAAAGAATCTTTAAGATCATAAAGTACAACAACTAATCTAGTACTGCCAAGTCCACAACTAAACCATGTCACTAAATATCACATCTACAAGCTTTTTAAACAGCTCCAGGGAGTTATTTAAATCCAACCACCTTCCCTGGGAAGCCTGTTCCAATCTTTGACAATCCTTTCAGTGAATAATTTTTTCCTAATATCCAATCTAAACCTCTCCTGGTACAGTTTGAGGGTATTTCCTCTTCTGATATTGGTTTTTACTTGGGAAAACAGATCAGCACCCACCTTGCTAGAGTTTTCAGTTAGTTGTAGAAAACAATGAAGGCTCCCCTTGAGCCTCCTTCTCTCCAGGCTAAACAACCTCTGTTCTCTCAACTGCTCCTTGCAAGATTTCTGCTCTAGACCCTTCATCAGACTCACTCCAGTACCTCAATATCCTTCTCTTAATGAGAAGGCCAAAAATGAACATAGTGGTCAAGATGTGGCCTCACCAGTGCCAAGTAGAGGGGGACAATTAATTCCCTTCTCCTGCAGAGTACAATATTTGTGATACAAGTAAAGGATGCTGTTGGCCTCCTTTGCCACCTGGGCACACTGCCCACTAATATTCAGCCAGCTGTCAACCAGCAATTCCAGACTATTTTCCACCAGGCAGCTTTCCAGACACTTTTCCCCAAGCCTGAAGCATTGCATGAGGTTGTTGTGACCAAAGCTCAGGACTCAGCATTTAACCCAGTCAACCTCATACAATTGGCCTTGGCCCATCAATCCAGTATGTCCAGATCCCTTTGCAGAACCTTCCTACCTTCAAGCAGACCAATGCTTCCACCCAAATTGGTGTCATCTGCAAATTTACCGAGTTTATCTTCAATGCTCTCATCCAGATTATTAATAAATATATTAAAGACAACAGGTTCCTATTTTAAGATATTTTTCTTCACTTTCTTTCTAAAACTATGCCTTTATCTTATTTTTGTACTTCTGCATGGAATTCAGTCCTGTATATCCCTTAGAATAGGGGTCCTGTATATCCCCTAGAATCACCTGATTGAGCAGGTGGTGTGTATAACTTTGCTAAATTTTTAAATTATCATTTGGGATAAACCTAGTCCCTACTTCTAGCTTTATTTCTGATTTCAGTGTTCAATTTAAACCCTACTAAGTAGAATAAAAAGTCAGATTTAATCCTTAAAAACAGTGTTGCTAATCTGCTAGACATTTTCCTGAACTTTAAAGTTGAATTGTATTGCACGTAGATACCATGCTTCAGAAAAGAAGGGAGAGCAATCAGTTTATACAGATTTAAGGTAAGGCATTCCTGATGAACTGAAGCTTCTGTGCTTACTTAAACAAGGAAGAGTATAACTTCACACTTGAAAAGCTTTTGTACCTCACTGAAAGTCAAAGTCCTGTAGGCCATGAATATATATTTTTTCATTGGCATGTTCCAGTTTTCTGTAGGTGATGTTCACAGGCATCCTGTCCCATTTGATAAAACAGATGAAACATATTTTTTCCAGCATTCTCATTGTAACTGGCTGCATATCTAAATGCTCACAGTGTTGGAATAGCAAAGAATGGTTGCTCTGCACAAACCAATAATCATGTGTATGCAGTACTCCCATACCAAATGCTACTAATATCTACCAAGTCTTTGACCTATACTGAACAAGTCTGAAACTTCTGAGTAAGAGTAAAGTATCTGTCTGAGACTGTCCTGAATGTCAAGATTTAAAATTGTCAGTCATAAATAATATAGGGTAAAGAGTTGTGTCCTATGATTAGGACACTCTTCTGCATAGTGAAAGATGACAGACCGAATGCCTTCAGATGAAGACCTATAATGAATGCTATTATTTATTTTCCTGTAAAACTTCTTTAAACAGTATTAAAGAAAAAAAAAAAAAAGTCTTTTTCTTTAGTAACTGCTGAGCTGCTTAACCTTTTGCAGGTTGATTCTGAACACCCTGAGAAGAAAATTCTCTTCAACTCTGTGACTACTGCTGGGATTTGGAGAGGAACAGAACTTCCTGTATAATTCTATGGTGATCACTTTGAAAGGTTAAAAAGACCCACTCAGCTACCGTGATGATGTATATACCCTGTTTGAAATACCTTATGATCTAACTGTCTCCAGGCTTTATGTAAGAAATACATAAACCATAAAGATACCTAAAAGAGCTTTTGGTCCCACAAAGTAGGCTTCAATTTTTCTACAACTGCTAGGTAACTAAAAAATATTTTTTTTAAATTAGATGACTGCTTGGATCTGAATTCTTCTGAATCCTAAATTCTCCTAAATTCTAGAGAAATTAAGAATAGCACATATTAATCAGAAGGCATGTTATTCTGAAGATGCAATTGATGACGTGCAAGGGATACAAAGTGATTCCTGGGCTTCATACCTTCTAGCATTTAAGGGAAACTTTAACAGCTGTAAAAAAAATAGACCTGAAGAAGAAATCACAGATCCTTAACAGGTCCTATATTTCTTTTCATGTCAAATGCCTTCTTGCAATGTTGGGGTTTTTCTGTCTGTCCATCACTAGCTCCCTAAAAAGAGAACTGTGGAAAGCATACAGAAAACTCTGGTCCTTACTGTACAAGGACCAAAATACTCAAGGGGCCTCACATATTTCATTCTCCAGCTACTCCCTTCATAATATAACCACTTATATTTGAATATCTTCAAGTCTTCCACAGTTTTGATGGAAAAAAATTATTAAATAAATTTGATGTAAATTTGGAAACTGTAGATTAAATGTGATATTCCTGTCTAATTGAAATTAATACCTGTCCTTAAATATTTTCATCTTATTAAATAAAAGATGAACCTTTTGTTTTAGGAAAAATACTTATCTGTTAAAGTCTTCTGAGGCAATTCCTCATATTGCCATGAGACATATCAACATTTTTACTAAAATCAGGGAGAATTTTCTGTCTGATCCAAGATATGTCCATGATACTTTAGAGTATGATTTTGTGTTGCTTCATATATGTGTTTGTATTATGAATAAAAGTCTATGCTACTGTTATGTATTTAATAATTTCACAAGAAACCCTGATTGACCTTCATCATTCTGTCCAAAGTCTACTGGATATGTCATATTTCCTGATCTATTTACTCTAAGTGTTTTATCAAATGTGACTGCTAAACCATTTGTTGAAAAGAAATCAATAAAAATAAAACAAGTGTTTGTGTTAAAGCAGCTTTTGCAATAATATTTTCTCCACCAGGAAAGAAAAGTTAAAATAAAAGAACTTCATTACAGGAAGAGAACGATCTTTTTAGAAAAGCTCAAGCTACCAAAAACCCCCAAAAAACTCTTTTTAGTATCTATTTAAGTTTGTTGTTCACTTCTAGAAATTCGACATGATGTCAGTATGAAACTGCAAGGCTAAGCATTAACAAATACACCTTCCAATAGACTTAACTCCAGGCTTACAGTTTAGTGAAGAATAGAAGGGTCCTAGGGGCTAGAAATTCATTATGTGTCTAGGAAACATCAAAGCAAAAAAAGTTAGGACTGCATTAGTGGCTAGAGAATTAATCCAGCAAAATCCCTAAGTGCTGCTATAATATTATGGTTGTGAAGAGAGCCATTTAAAGTTAAAAAAAGTTTATGCACTTCAGAAATTTTCTTGACCATGGAGAAAAATTATAAACAAAATCCATGTTCTCATAGTTAAAAGATAATAACAAATTATACTTGGACTACTGTGTTGATTAGGGGAATCTCTACAATTTTTCATTCCTTTGATATAGGTGTTAAGTGAGCTTTTTTCACATATGGCAACATCAAGACCAAAGTAATCTTTTTGAAATTGTCACAGATGGAATGTGGCCCTTGTATTTTATTTTATTTTTCCACGTTAATTCTATCGGCATTTATTTCATATTATTAAAGCATATCAGCTCCCATCAATGAGGCTGGACAACTGCAACCTCCCTGTTTAGGAAACAAATGTTTCCCATGTGTTGTGGCTTAACCCCAGCTGACAACTAAACACCACACAGCCACTCTTTTTCTCCTCCCTGGTGTTATGAGGAAGCGAACTGGAAGAGTAAAAGTGAGAAAACTCTTGAGATAAAGAAAGTTTAATATGTAAAGCAAAATCTGTGCACTCAGGCAAAGCAAACCAAGGAACTCATTCACCGCTTCCCATCAGCAGGCAGGTATTCAGCCATCTCCAGGAAATCTGGGCTCCATCACATTTAACCGTTACTTGGGATGACAAACACCATCAATTTGAATGTCCTTTCCTCATTTTTTCCCCAGCTTTATATACAACATATGCTATAGAATATCCCTCAGGTCAACTGGGATCAATTGTCCTGGCTGTGTCACCTCCCAAATTCTTTTGCACCCCCAGCTTGCTGACTGGTGTGGTGACGTGAGAAGCAGAAAAGGCCTTGACTCTGCGTAAACACTACTCAGCTATAACTAAAACATCTATGAATTATCAACACTGTGTCCAGCAGAGATCCCAAACATAGCCCCATGCTATATACTATGAAGAAAAATTAGCACTGCCCCAGCCAAAACCAGCACACCATGGTAGTGGTTTTTTTTAATTCCAAAATGCAAATCCAAGGTCAAATAAATTTTTCAACATGACCTACACATGTGAGAACAAATACCATTTCTGTTATCAAATACATTAGTGTTCTGAAATATGGAATGACATAATTTAGAAAAAAGTGCTCCATTATCTCCATATTTGTTGTCACTATTTTATCAATCCATGTTATGTAGAAGGATAAATATATTTACAACATTAAAACTGCATATTTGTGAGATCAGCTGTCATATTTCCTTCTATTTCTTGAAAGAAATGGTTAAGTTTACAATGTACTTCATCAATGTTAGAGTATGCTTTGCATGACAGTTATTCTTGTCAATCACCATAATGACAAATCTAACAAACTTTAAATCCATTATGTAGTTTAAAATGTAAGGTCTCGTTTTACATGTTTTAAATCTCAGTAATGAGGGAGCTACCTAAGACTCCTCAGTGTTGTAAGAATTGAGATGTAAATTGGTTTTGCAACACAGTAATGTTATAATCAATAGGGATTTCTCAGTCCTTAATTTCAGCTGATACTTGCTGGCACTGAGGCAACTGAGTTGCACAACATTCAGATTAAAAAAAACTGTTGAGACAGTGAAATTACAAGCCAATAAAGGTTCATTCATTCTGCTCATGTGTTTTATTGCTAGTTACATCAATGCCATCATGCTGTCCCTTAAGACATTACATTCTATTTGTAACCAAAGCATGTAAACTAGAAGCTACATATGCAGTATATCTTATTAATGCTTGTGCTACGTCTGTTTCTGCAAAGGAACATTTGCAAATTGTGTAACTGGGCATATCTGACTAATTCTCCACACTCATAATTGTCTGATAATAAAAAAGAATGAACTTTTAAAAACTTTTTTTGTCTCCTTTTATAGTCACACATCATTTTATGATGCTTCTTCATCTTTATATGCTAGAAATCCTGCTTATAAGTGCATAAAGAGATGTCCTAATAAAGCTGCATGTATCTTGGAGTCTAGAGAGGAATAAACACAGACTGTGATAGGAAGTGGAGTTACAAGATTTCCAAAGTATATGATAGTTATTATTAACTACTAAAGATTATCAAGCAGAGTATCTGGAAATCCCTATTCTGCAAAAACTTAATCCTTCCTAAATATATTTGACAACTTTTATGACAGTGGTGGTCGCAGCTCCATGCAACAAATCCTTCTGGAGTATGAGGGACACAACTGCCACACTGATTGTGCAAATCAGGATACAGGAGATTTTACCTTTATAGAATTCTGATAAAGTGCAAAGCCTTTCAAGAATTTAACACTAACTAATTAATTAATTAATGTATTTAACTGAGTATATGAAAAATTTTAGAAATTATCTCATATTCAAAAGTATGCATGCAATGCACTGTTTCGCACATATGAACCAAAAAGAAAAATTCTGTCACTAAACTTGTAATTTCCTCTCCAAAATATTTTACATCTTTCTTCCATTTAAGGTGTTTTTCCCTCTTCAGAATCCTTGATGTTCACAAATGTAAAATAAAACACAGCCACTGGAAAAATATAAGCAGGACTTGATAGATAAATGTTGCTTTTTGCCATTTATTCAAAAAAATCCCCCAAAAATCTCTAAAACAAACAAACAAACAAAAATAAGCCAAACCCCCAACCCCAAAATTATTTACATATGAAAAAGTTTAATGTACTGACATACTAATTCTATATGGACTGAAAGCTTTTAAGAGTGTGTAACAAATTTTACTTGGGCAAGGTATGGAAATACACTAATTTTTGAACAGCAAAAGATACTTAATGACTCTAACAGAACCAAAATGTACATTTAGAGAAAACCTATAAATCTAAACAGTCACAAATAAAAATAGTCATGTTGGAAGCTAGTATTCTTTGTGTAGTGTTCACTATTTGAGTTCTGTCAGTTAATAATAGCTTTTCATTTTGTCAGCAACACTGAGCTTCTATTATAAGATGACAATGCCTGATCCTGCAATATGATCCTCATGGGAAAGGAGGAAAAAGGCAAAAAAGGAAAGGTGATTTTGCTTCTTCAATCAGCAATCTTGACTGAAGGCAATAGCTCGACATGGGTGCAAAGGCAGCGAAGAAATATATGATTGTATGTCACTAGGAGATAAAAATCCAGCCAATATGAAGAAACTGGATATGAGGAACTGTAGTATAAAGTAATCCATCAACCATTTCAGTCATAAGCAAACAAATTTAAGTTCCTCCTGATCTTCCTATGTGCAAAGAACAGGAGGGAACTAGCTGAGTTTTTCTTTCCTATAATTACAGATTTTTTTAGTACTAGTCACATAGAATGTATTTAATACAAAATGTAGTGTATGACATTAATGATTTATTTGTTGTATTTCATATTTAAATGTACAAAAAAGTGATCTATTAAAATGTTCTTTATTCTCCATGCATAGGGATTCTTCTACAGATACCTACTTCTTTCTCGTGTATTTATTTTTTTGTTATGCAAAAAATATCACTGTATCTCTTTGGGATCATTATGGATAGCTGTACTCCAATGACAATGAAAAGATTTTTAAGAACAGTTTGGAATCAGGAATAAAATTGACGTTGGAAATAAGTTTCAAAAACCTTGTATGTGCAAAATGTGGAATATAAAATAAACTTTACGCTGGTGAAGTCAGTGGGAGTGCCAGATACTAAATATCTCTGTGGATTCACACCTAGTGTCCCACTCTTTTCTTTGTCATTCTCTGTGTTTGCATCATATCTCAGTGTAGCATCATCTGTGAGTTTCATTAATGCGATATTTGAACTCCTTTCTAAATTATTAATGAAGATGTCAGATAAAGAAAGAGGCTGAAAGCTTCTATACTAGTATGACCCTGGACATCTTTCCCTATCAGATAAGTTGTCGTTCATCATTAACTACTGTTTATGGCTATTGAGCTACTTTTCATGCTATATCATATGGTTTGTATCCAAGGAAATTTGATTTTTCAGAGCAATATTTCACGAGACTCTATCAAATGCTTTGCTAAGATGCAGATTTGTTATGTTTGCAGAACTGCATTCCCTTCAATCACTTTTTATGTTATTTCACAAAAAAAGAAAAAATGAAAAAAAAGTTTTACCTAAAAAAAAATAAGTATTTATTAGAAAACATTTACTAGTTTTCATGCTTTCATTATCTTTACTTAATTCATTAGTGAAGGTATAGAAGAGTAAGAATACTAAAAGGTGTCATGCTTATAGTTCATTTTTATATTTAGTACTTCTTTATATTCTTATTTTCCTTTAGTCAAACTGAAGAGATTAATCTACTTAAAAATAATTGCCGTTTTTAAGTTAATACATAGGACATTGGATATTCTATTACTAAATGCGAGAAGATGCTTTCATTTTTAAAGCTGGTTTTTTATATATAACCTGTATAGGTAACTTTAGAACACTGACATATATTTACAACACTGCAATTAAATAGATGATCATCTGGACTGTCATCTAACATTCTGCATTTTCCTTTACGTCCCTCTTGAATGACCTTTCAAGACAATATCTTGTTTTCACTTGTGTTATTAAAAAACATATTTTCTAAAAATGAAAACTAGTTTCAGGGTCCTAATACTGTTAAAACTGAAAGCAGAGTACACTGTATATATTGGTAACTCTGTATTTCTCTCCTTGTGCTATTTTCTTCAACAACAGTAGGTGTTGTTTTATTTTAATCTAATATAATTATATGTTAAATACACAAGAGGAAATATTATATATCATAAAAATGTGATTTTATTATCTTATTGCAACAGTGCTACTTCCACCTGTCAATTCAAACCACATATAACAAAAACTTGAGATCAAATTATTCTTACTCAGCTCTAAACTTAATATCTGTTTTAGGAGCCTAGTCAGCATAAGTTCACCCTCTAGCTAATGAAAAATATAGAGAGGGCCCTTCAAGATGATACTTTTATCTCACATGTGATCTGAACTGCTTCTTCAATGTGCTTATCTCTTCCCATTGATGAGCAAGGGAGTCTAAGATGACTAGGATACACAGCTTCTACAATTGGACAGGAATATTTTGTGATCTGCATTGTCTTTTATTCTGAATGATCAGGCTTTTCAGAGGAATGACTGGGGTCTGTGCAATGCAGCAGTGTCCAGTGAAGGTAGTATAGTGATTTTATGTGCTGGCCTTCCCTGTTGCTTCTGACCTTTGGCTGCTTGGGGCTTCAAAGCACCTCTGATGTGGTCTATTACGTAGCTATTCTCCAGGATCTTCTCCATACTTGGATGAGACCAGAGAATTTTCATATTCCCCATCTTATATGAATATCTCTTTGTCTCCTGGTCAGTTCCACACCAAGACATGCCAAGACTCAGGATAAGAAACTATAATGTATTAACAGGAACACAGGTAATACCTAGTTAAACAGACCCCTGAGAACTTTTGTAGAAATACTTCATTTTTAACTTTGTCCTTTTATTTTTTTCTTTTGTTTCTCCATTTCTGTGAAATGCCATCTTTCCTTTGGCATGTTATGTGGTGGCAGAGAATTTAATAGCTGAGAAGAAAAGCAGAGCACAAGTACTCTAGCATTCAAAAGTGCTTTTGAAATTGCTGCATACTAGCTGAACCTCACAGCTTGTTGGTTTTGGATAACTTGTTTAGGGGTTACTGTGGATAAAAAAAGCAACAGAGAACAGGGAAGTGGCAGTAACAGCAGTTTCTCTTTTCATTTCCAGTCATGGGGAGGCATTTATGATAATTACCAGCAAAGTGGAAAACTCAGCTGGAATTCTGAGTAATTTCTTTTTTCT
Organism: Ceyx melanurus; assembly: GCA_024611195.1. Classification (NCBI taxonomy): domain Eukaryota; kingdom Metazoa; phylum Chordata; class Aves; order Coraciiformes; family Alcedinidae; genus Ceyx; species Ceyx melanurus. The sequence continues at coordinate 4,175 of JANHGL010012366.1, read as the reverse complement.
GTACTTTATCTTTATTAAATTGTTATATTTCCACTAGGCTTTTGCCGGCATTAGGCATAACAAGAGAGAGCAAAAAGGACAGAAGTGAAAATTGTCGCAGTGGGATGTCTGAAGTTGCGTTCCTTAATCTTCATCTGGGCACCCAAGTAAAAGCAAAGCAATTTTGAAAAGTGTTGAGAATCTTTAAGCTCTGTTGTCTGCTATATATTTAATAGATCGGAAACATCCATGAAAATCAGACTGTTAGAGTGGTCAGCTTTTTTTGATTCCTTGCATTTAGCCTAAATCTTATTGAATTTTCTTCATTTCTTAATGTTGATCCTTTATTACAACAATAAAAATCTCAAGCAGAATATAAATGATAGGTACTCAGTGGATATAACTAGTTTGTTTAAATTGCCACTGAGGCAAGGGTAAACACATTAAGTAATGTAAATGCTTCATTATCAGAAAAACAGGTCAACACAATACTGTGCATAATTAATGTTTTAAAAGAGTTTCATCTTCAGTGCCAAAAAGTGTACTTTTTTTTTACTGTTAGAACTGGTCTTTCTAAACATAGTTGGTTTCCACTTAATGAGGGTATCCTTGTTTTCTGTTTTTTGGGTTTTTTTTTACTATTCAGTTTCCTAAACACATTTGTAATGAGACTACATTAGTGAAAATCACTTAATGAAGCTATGAATTTTTTTTTTCTTTGGCCCCATAACATTTTTTTAGGGTTAATGACATGGTTACAAACACCTTGTCAAAGCTCTTGATTTGACCTTGACACCAAAACTGTGAGAATAATACTTTATAAAATCTCTTTGGGAATCCTATACTTAATGAAAGATTTGTCCAGCTATATTCAAACAGAGTAGATATTTAAATGTACCTCAGAAACTATATCATACTTGTGCTACTGGAATGAAAACATTTTCAGTGACCCATGGTTCTGCATGATTGCATTTGTATTCAATCTCAAAAGTACAGACAGGTGGGATAGCAGAATGTTACATAAAGGTCAACTAATAGGTCGCTTAGATAAACTTCCATTTGTAGCAGCTGCTGACTGTGAGTCTAGAACCCATCCACTAGGCTGCCTGGTAGCTTGAGGCTCTATCAGAAAATAATTTTCAAAACAGAAGTGATGAACCTTTCCCTCCACTTGGTTATTCTGGCATGTGGACAACCTTATAGGTGTCATTGTTATTGTACTGGTTTCTAATGACCTCTGAAACCTCCAGATTGTACTGCAATTTAGGCAAGATGAGCTAAGTAGGAGGGAAGAGTCTTGATTTGTTGATAATATACACTAGGATTATCAGAGTTGGCTAGGAGGTGACACATCACTTAGCTTTTGGGACATTGGTTGTTTTCTTTTTTCATGATCAAAACTTTTATTATAAAGAATATTCAGAGATAATGAGTAACAACAACAACAAAATAAAATGTAATAAAGTTAATTTGAATGTCAGATGAATTGAGTATATTCTTGGTAACATGAATCTGGGCCAAACACAAACTGAACAGATCCAGAAATTTTCTAGTTGTTACTAGGGAAAAGTGAATGATGTATCTGCAACAAATCTTAGATTTTTAGTACATTTGTTACTTCTGACTATTGCCTCATATTGCACTTTCACTTGTCATGTCAAACTTTTTGTTGTTTGTTAGTTTATTTTATATACATATCCCAGAAGCATTCAGCTGTTACTTTTTCCCAAGACTCACAATTTTCTATCTTTTTGTAATTCCAAACAATGTAGGCAAGAGGGAATTATTATCTAAAGGAACCAAAAATATTTGGTGGTCACTCAGTATCAAGGAGTGAGGACAGGTGAAATGGTTATGTTTAACTTAGAATCCATTTGAAAACTGTATTTCAATTTTATAGAAGAACTTATCCAGTGAGAAATGTTTTTCATTGCTAAAACTGTGGTGCCTTGCAGCTGCATCTCTTTTTTCTCTCCTCTTGAAAGCAAGTAAGAAATAATTTTATTCTTTCCATGTTTGAATTTAAGATGCATACTCATTTTTCCATGTTATTTCTTATTTTTCCATAATCTAAATTAATAGAAAAATTCATCTTGAAAACAAAATACCACCATTCACTTATCTTGTGATAAGACATTTTTTCTCCTAGGTCTCAGGTTACTGCTACACACCTTTAGTGCTTAACAGATAAGTTTGACAAAAGAATCTGAGAAATAAGATTATTTTCTTTTATGTGTGTTTTTAGGGAAAGAAGAAGAAACTGTTTACTTTTGAATGTACTTCTATAAAAAGCTAAAATATTGCTTTTCCTTTGTATTCTCCACTTACAAATAGTGACTGTGACTCCTTTTAAGGTGGTAGGGAAACTACACCCACATTTACTAAAAGTGTATCTAATTTTCAGTATTTCTCTTTATAATTATACAACAGAGGATCCATATTAAAATAGTTCTTTTGAGAACAGATGATAAATATTATTGTATTATATTTACTTTCTTAGTGCAGTAAGTCAGGTGTTATTTCTTACTGAAATCTCTACAGATAACTATGAATGCAAAATATTCCCATTAAAAATATCTGTAGATGCCTTTCTAAACCTCTTATTCTTTCATCTTTCAGGTAGACAAATTTAATAGCTGTTTGCCTATCAGTTTTCCATTTTTATTGGTACTCCATATAGAAGAGCACACTTTAAGGCATTTCATGCCACAACATAGCAGTTATGAATCAAAATAATGATGTATATAATATATCTCAAGACTTTCAAATATTGTGAAATTCTTTACTTGGAAATAAACCCCAAACAGATTCTGTTATTTTTCCCAGTCTGCTTCTATAGAAGAAAATAAAGAAGGTACAATGAGAAATTTAAGATCTTCAAGCCTTTTTTTCCAGGTTATTTAAATAGGAGAATAACTTCCAGAACTAGTGCTCAGACTTTTAATGATATCTCAAGCACACCATTACTCTATTACTGAGTCATGACAGAAGGACAGAATTAACCAGCAGCTATTTTTCATGGCTCAGAAATGTAGAAATTCCCAAGGTGAGATTTTCTATTTGGGACAGGTCTATATGTATTTTAAGAATTTTATTATTTTTATGAAAATTCAACTTAAACATTCAATGGAAAAATATTCACGATGAATAAATTATTGGGGTAATATGTTGCCGATCTTCAGAATAGGCTTGAATATTGTTCATTATAAAATTCAAAACTTCGGTCCTAATGAATTCCTGAGAATTTTGAGCTTTGTCTTCATTAAGCATGCTTAAAATGTAATTCCACAACTATTATTAAGTATGTAGAAATATTCACTGGACAAAGAGGAATCTTGTTTGTTTGTGTTGTGGGTTTTGTTTTTTATTATTTCTGTTAATGGTGTTTTTTGTTTGTTGGTTTGGCTTGTTTGTTTTTCATCAAACATATTTTTAAGAAAGGGTGTTGAGAAGAATTTGTATTTGTACCCCAGGTAGTTAGAGACACTAGTGAGATACTAGTGTTAGAAAACTTGTCAGCCTTACCCTCCTTGTGTGACCTATAGGGAAAGATGAGCCTTTTAAGATGATTCTTAGTGGACAAAATCCTCTCCAACAATTGTCTGACTGTTGTGTGATCATTCCAGGATGTATGTGCATTCAAAGCACTTTATTAATACAACTAAATTTATGAGTAGATATTTCTAATCCTGATTTGTGCACAAGTTCACCGATACAATATAGCTGCCTCACTCCCTCCCTTTTTTTGCTGGTGCCCTGCTTGTGCAAATTGCTTATTCATTCATTCATTCATACCACTTTGGAGAAAAACAAGAATTTCCTGCTGTGAACCAGATCACAATCCATGGTAGGACCCAGATTTTAGAGCACATATGTAAAACAGTCCAGAGCACTTGACTATCACGCTTTTTGCTGATGACATCACTGACATAAAAAAAAAAACAAACCACAGTCTACAACAGTCCTTCAGTGAGAGAAGCATAATCTTGCAAAGAGTGAGCCCTGAACAAGAAGACATTTTATCTGAGGACATCTAACTGTTTTAGAATTATTAAAGGGATATTTAGATGCTTAATTTTGGCATGAGGTCTAAGAAGAAAGGAAAACAAATTATAACAATATTGTTTGATTCACATGACTCACTTTGAGTGACCGTTCATCCTCACAGAAATCTTGTGTCTCATCAGCTGGATCTC